>JAXIVJ010011642.1:0-12500 GCA_036785665.1 Chirona hameri | reverse complement strand
ACACACACACACACACACACACACACACACACACACACACACACACACACACACACACACACACACACACACACACACACACACACACACACACACACACACACACACACACACACACACACACACACACACACACACACACACACACACACACACACACACACACACACACACACACACACACACACACACACACACACACACACACACACACACACACACACACACACACACACACACACACACACACACACACACACACACACACACACACACACACACACACACACACACACACACACACACACACACACACACACACACACACACACACACACACACACACACACACACACACACACACACACACACACACACACACACACACACACACACACACACACACACACACACACACACACACACACACACACACACACACACACACACACACACACACACACACACACACACACACACACACACACACACACACACACACACACACACACACACACACACACACACACACACACACACACACACACACACACCACACACACACACACACACACACACACACACACACACACACACACACACACACACACACACACACACACACACACACACACACACACACACACACACACACACACACACACACACACACACACACACACACACACACACACACACACACACACACACACACACACACACACACACACACACACACACACACACACACACACACACACACACACACACACACACACACACACACACACACACACACACACACACACACACACACACACACACACACACACACACACACACACACACACACACACACACACACACACACACACACACACACACACACACACACACACACACACACACACACACACACACACACACACACACACACACACACACACACACACACACACACACACACACACACACACACACACACACACACACACACACACACACACACACACACACACACACACACACACACACACACACACACACACACACACACACACACACACACACACACACACACACACACACACACACACACACACACACACACACACACACACACACACACACACACACACACACACACACACACACACACACACACACACACACACACACACACACACACACACACACACACACACACACACACACACACACACACACACACACACACACACACACACACACACACACACACACACACACACACACACACACACACACACACACACACACACACACACACACACACACACACACACACACACACACACACACACACACACACACACACACACACACACACACACACACACACACACACACACACACACACACACACACACACACACACACACACACACACACACACACACACACACACACACACACACACACACACACACACACACACACACACACACACACACACACACACACACACACACACACACACACACACACACACACACACACACACACACACACACACACACACACACACACACCACACACACACACACACACACACACACACACACACACACACACACACACACACACACACACACACACACACACACACACACACACACACACACACACACACACACACACACACACACACACACACACACACACACACACACACACACACACACACACACACACACACACACACACACACACACACACACACACACACACACACACACACACACACACACACACACACACACACACACACACACACACACACACACACACACACACACACACACACACACACACACACACACACACACACACACACACACACACACACACACACACAAGCACACACACACACACACACACACACACACACACACACACACACACACACACACACACACACACACACACACACACACACACACACACACACACACACACACACACACACACACACACACACACACACACACACACACACACACACACACACACACACACACACACACACACACACACACACACACACACACACACACACACACACACACACACACACACACACACACACACACACACACCACACCACACACACACACACACACACACACACACACACACACACACACACACACACACACACACACACACACACACACACACACACACACACACACACACACACACACACACACACACACAACACACACACACACACACACACACACACACACACACACACACACACACACACACACACACACACACACACACACACACACACACACACACACACACACACACACACACACACACACACACACACACACACACACACACACACACACACACACACACACACACACACACACACACACACACACACACACACACACACACACACACACACACACACACACACACACACACACACACACACACACACACACACACACACACACACACACACACACACACACACACACACACACCACACACACACACACACACACACACACACACACACACACACACACACACACACACACCACACACACACACACACACACACACACACACACACACACACACACACACACACACACACACACACACACACACACACACACACACACACACACACACACACACACACACACACACACACACACACACACACACACACACACACACACACACACACACACACACACACACACACACACACACACACACACACACACACACACACACACACACACACACACACACACACACACACACACACACACACACACACACACACACACACACACACACACACACACACACACACACACACACACACACACACACACACACACACACACACACACACACACACACACACACACACACACACACACACACACACACACACACACACACACACACACACACACACACACACACACACACACACACACACACACACACACACACACACACACACACACACACACACACACACACACACACACACACACACACACACACACACACACACACACACACACACACACACACACACACACACACACACACACACACACACACACACACACACACACACACACACACACACACACACACACACACACACACACACACACACACACACACACACACACACACACACACACACACACACACACACACACACACACACACACACACACACACACACACACACACACACACACACACACACCACACACACACACACACACACACACACACACACACACACACACACACACACACACACACACACACACACACACACACACACACACACACACACACACACACACACACACACACACACACACACACACACACACACACACACACACACACACACACACACACACACACACACACACACACACACACACACACACACACACACACACACACACACACACACACACACACACACACACACACACACACACACACACACACACACACACACACACACACACACACACACACACACACACACACACACACACACACACACACACACACACACACACACACACACACACACACACACACACACACACACACACACACACACACACACACACACACACACACACACACACACACACACACACACACACACACACACACACACACACACACACACACACACACACACACACACACACACACACACACACACACACACACACACACACACACACACACACACACACACACACACACACACACACACACACACACACACACACACACACACACACACACACACACACACACACACACACCACACACACACACACACACACACACACACACACACACACACACACACACACACACACACACACACACACACACACACACACACACACACACACACACACACACACACACACACACACACACACACACACACACACACACACACACACACACACACACACACACACACACACACACACACACACACACACACACACACACACACACACACACACACACACACACACACACACACACACACACACACACACACACACACACACACACACACACACACACACACACACACACACACACACACACACACACACACACACACACACACACACACACACACACACACACACACACACACACACACACACACACACACACACACACACACACACACACACACACACACACACACACACACACACACACACACACACACACACACACACACACACACACACACACACACACACACACACACACACACACACACACACACACACACACACACACACACACACACACACACACACACACACACACACACACACACACACACACACACACACACACACACACACACACACACACACACACACACACACACACACACACACACACACACACACACACACACACACACACACACACACACACACACACACACACACACACACACACACACACACACACACACACACACACACACACACACACACACACACACACACACACACACACACACACACACACACACACACACACACACACACACACACACACACACACACACACACACACACACACACACACACACACACACACACACACACACACACACACACACACACACATGTTGACGAATGGGCCTAAGTCGGGACCTCATCAAAATACAGCGGAGTCGGGACCGACACAGCTACCCTTTAAAAAGGCCGTAGAACCTCGGTATTGGACGAGCGGGTTTGGGCAGACTCAAAGATTACGATTGCAGCCATCATATCCAGCTAACTACAGAGGAAAGGGATCCGTATTTTACAGCGTACTGGGGACCGGTGAGTATGACGTCACAATGACGTCACAACATTAACACACTCAAAATGGGGACCGGTCCCGACTCGGCCTGTTTGTATGGGTCATGTGTTTTTACTTATAATGATAGAGATACAACTTGGCGGAGCATGTTTTTTTCGAACTGGTTGCAGTAGGCCAGGGTCCCTTGCGGTGGGGGCTCCAGTCATATAATTTGTGCAGTCCTGGGATACATATATCCTTGCGAGTAATGAGTTAGTTATCGGCCGGAGACGGCCCTAGGGACCGGTCCCGACTCCGCCAGTTTTTCATTGAAGTGTGTTTTTACGTTTATAACGTAGATAATAGGGGGGCCACTGCACCATGCCCCCCCCCCCTCTCTCTCTCTCTCTCTCTTGGGCGCCGAAGGCGCTCTCACGTACCGAAGGCGCCTTCGGTTCATGAAATGCGTCTCACATTCAGTGAAGGGCGCCGAAGGCGCCCTTCGCTAAATGTGAGGTGCGCTCCGCCTGAATATGAGGGGCGTTCCACTGAATGTAAGGCGCGCTTTGATACATCCCTAAAGGCGTCCTCCCACATACCTCTAAAGGCGCCCTTCGATACACCTCTAAAGGCGCCCTCCCACATACTTCCAAAGGCGCCCTCCCACATACCTTCAAAGCGCCCCCCCCCCAAATACTTCGAGAGGCGCCCTCCGATACACATCTGAAGGCGCCCTCCCACATAGCTCCGAAGGCAACCTCCAATACACCTCTTAAAACGCTTTCCTACATGGCTTCAAAGGCGCCCTTTGATATACTGAAGTCGCCCTCACATATACCTCCAAAGGCGCCACCCCATATACCTCCAAAGGTGACCTCCGATACATATTTGAAGGCGTCCTTCTACATAACACTAAAGGCGCCAACCGATGCACCTTTGAAGGCGCCCTCACACATACCTACTGGCTCCAAAAGGCGCCGTTTGATAAATATCCGATGGCGCCGTCCCACATACCTTCAAAGGCGTCCTCGAATACACTTTCGAAGGCGTCCTCCAATACATTTCCGAAGGCGCCCTCCGATACATCTCTGAAGGCGCCCTTCCACATACCTCCAAAGGCGCCCACCAATACACCTATGAATGCGCCCTCCCACATAGTCCAAAAGCACCCTTGGATACATCTATCCGAGGACCGAGGGCGCCCTCCCTCCATACATACAAAGGCGCTCTTCGCTGAATGTGAGGCCGGACGCCTCTGGTCTCACAGAGCGCCTCTGGGGCTATTTGGGATTGCGACCTCGGAGATGTATCGGAGGGCGGCTTCAGAGCTATGTGGGAGGGCGCCTTCATAGGTGTATCGGAGGACGCCTTTGGAGGAATCTGGGAGGGCTCATTCAGATGTGTATCGGAGGGCGCACTTGGAGGCATGTGGGAGGGTGCTTTCAAAGTTGTGTCGGAGGTCGCCTTTGAAGCTATGGGGGATGGCGCCTTCAGAGGTGCATCGGAGGGCGCCTTTCGAGGTATGTGGGAGGGCACCCTCGGAAATGTATCGGAGGGTGCCTTCAGAGGTATGTGAGAGGGCGCCTTCGGAGGTGTATCGGAGGGTGCCTTTGGAGGCAGTGGCGTCGCCGCAAAACTTTTAGTGTTGGGGGGGGGCAGCCAGGGGTTCAGGGATCAGCCCCAGGGGCGGATTGGGGGCGGGGGAGGGGGGGTAAAGTCAGGTGCCGCCCTCAGCTCAGGTACCGCCCTCAGACCAGATGCCGCCCTCAGGCCAGGTGGAGACAGGGCTGATTTGGACAAGCCTGTGTGCGGGGCAGGGCGGAGTTCCGCATGTCTGGGACTTCGGCAGACCGGGGAATAGGGCAGGGTTGATTCTGTGAAGCCGGGGAACGGGGTGGGTGGATTTCGTCTGGCCCGAGTGCAACATTGTCTGTTTGCCATCCACTTCTTTAACGAAGGTGTTGTGCTTTATCGCGAGCATTCCTCAGTTTTGCTCTATCTCATTCATCAATGGAAAAGGTATGAATGCCTCTTTATTGCCATAATTTTGATTTTGGTGAGTCTTTTAATTTTTCTTCTTCTTTGTTCACAAATCCTGGTCAATTCCATGAATTTCACGGTTAAAAATATTCGAGAATATCATCAAATGGAAAGAACAGTTAATTCAAGTTGATTTATTGTATAATTTATTTTCATTATTTTGTTCTCTCATTTTGTATAATTTACCCCCTTCCCCTCAACAACACGTCTCGCTGACGGCACTGACGGATCCAGGGGGGGGGGGTGGGTAATCAGAGGCAAATGCCCCTCCTCACAGGAATCTTGGTGGGGGCACTCAAAACAAGTATGCGTTCCCTGCACTGAACGTGACAAATAATGATCTTAGGAGAAAACTGTATGAAAACTGGAGTTTTTTTTTCTCGAGTGATTGAATTGGAAATTTTATGTATCCTTTTTTCAATGATAGACAAAACAGCGCACCTGATGCAATTCAAGCAGCCCCGGTGACACTTAACCGGCGCCCCGCTGGGGGAGGGGGGGGGGCAGAATCTGCCCCCTCCCGGATTTTCTCAATAACTTGAAAACCATGAACGTGAAACTTGCAGTACCTTATGCTGCATCAATTCTACGTCTTTCTAACAAAAATATAAATACGCCACTGGCCAGGGAGATACGGTTTAGACACTCCACCCCCCCCCCCCCCCCCAGGTTTTTTCGTGATCCTCGGGAAAACCACACACCTGGGAATCGGCAAGAAGTGGCGCGTAGCGCCGCCGCGTTTGGCACACCTGTTCGGGAATTAAATGCTTACACTGAGGGAAATGCTTCACCACGGGTCACATCAAATACAAATGTATTCTTCGAAAATGTCTGTAAAGCCTTGCGAGTAGGTGGAATAGAAGACGCCATTCGATAGGAGGTTGTCGAAATGTCGAAAAAATGTCGTAGGAGGTCGGCGATTGTGTACCGACAGACGATACCTCTAGTAATGGTAAGTTCTCTGGGGTCTACCCGATTTAGGTCAGCGGCCAGTGGCGGCGGAAAGTATGTTCGGATGGGGAGGAGGCAAAGAAACCCAGGGGCCCCCTCGGACCAAGCGCCCCCCCCCCCCACACACAAAACAAATGCCGCGAAATGATATCTCCTCGGATTTAGGCCACAATAGTATACCAGTAAAACGCCTTTTTGAGCGATCACCGAGCGGGCCCGCTCTGGTAAAGCTAAAACAGGTTTGAAATATTAAACGGTACGGGAGCACACATGCGCATTAACTGTGCCCCAATAATGAGTAACAAATTCAATAGTTTTACCGTGGTTATATCCGTATTATCCTATACCGTATCAGGGGCTCCACCACAGGGGGGACGGGGGGATGTCCCACCCCCCCCCCCCACATTTTCAAATTTTAACATTACGCCTATGGAAAGAATCGACTTCAGAATGCCTCCGTCCCCCCCCCCCCCCCAACTTTCGGAAGGTGGTGGCGCCCTTGTACCGTATTATATTATTATTATGGTTATTATACCAGATGCATAGTTTTAGGAACGCTCAGCTGAATGGAGATGTAAAAAGTAAATGGCGCTTCCCTCGGACGAACTATATAACAACAATGACAGGTATTACAGTGAAATAATCACTTTTTGATTTATTTATCTGCATTTTTATGTGGCACATGCATGGTTTCAAATTGATCGTGCCCCAATATAAACGTGAAATAACAACATTTTCTATTTCAAAAATTTAATTATGGGAAGTTAAAAAAATATGTGCTAACATATGGTGACGAACAGTATAATCCATCACTATCTCTGGTTTGAATATTATTTGTACACAAATCACAGGGCCAGCAATGCAGTAAGTTTTCCAAGAAGCGTGACAAGTGACAAAGTCCCTGATTGGTCAATGACACAAATCGCATACACTAATTACGTCGCCGTCCTTGGCCAAGTTTATCCGCGGAATGCATCACGGTTTTCTGAACGTTTATTGATTGATTATGGATCAACGGTTTATATAATTTTTTCATGTGTGCATTACAATATATTAAATATGTTTGTTGAAAATTGGTAGGATTTAAACAAAAAATAAGTTGTGAACACTAAATAGTTCGCCGTCCGGGGCAAAGTTAAACTGCCGATTTCAATGCACTTTTTTCAAATGCTTGTTGATTGTTCATAGAAGTTTGGTACATATTCGCAAAAGATAGAGTGCATGAAGCATTATATGCCTTGAAGATAAATAACAATGCGTAGGCGGGCTAATTTTCGCTGGGGTCGATGTTATTAAAATATTGGAATACAAAAGAAATGTAGTTACAAAATTGTGATTACAAGATTATAATTACAAAACTGTCATAAGATAATCCAACCCGACCTAAACTTTACAGCAATTGCGGTCACATGGACCCACGTTTAGAGCGCTCAGCTCGCATTCACTCGCTGCGAGGCGACTTACTGGGGGGGGGGGGGGGGAGAGCTGTCTCCACCCCCAGACCCCCCAGACCATCTCGTAGATAAAACCTAACCCTACGTCGTAAATAAGTTTTCCGATGTATTTGCGCGGCCCGTCCCTTGCAATTGTCAAAAATACGGACAAAAAACGTTCCAACACGTACAAACACTAAAAAAGCACTTTCCAACGAGAGAAGAAAAAACGTTTCAACGGATCCACGTACAAACGCTTCCAAATGCGGCCCCACCGGCCCCGCCCCTTGCATTGTCAAAACATACGGAGAAAAGACGTCCCAACAACACGTACGAGGGCTTAAAAAACGCTCTAACGAAACCGTTCCAACGGATCCCAAACAAATATACGGATAAAAAACGTTCCAACAACACGTACGAACGCTGATAAAAAACGTTCTAACGAAACCATTCCAACGGATCAAAATATTGTATTTTCCACAAAGCGCTTGTAACATATTTAATGGTTAATCCTGGCTTTGAAATAAATAGGGATGCGTGAAATGTCACTGCAAATTTGAAGTGGAACATAAACAAGTGTTACAAACAAACTGGATAGAATCGGATGAAACTTTAACTTCGCATAGATATAAACAATCGTTTTGTCTAACGAAAGGAAATGTTGTCGTGCCTTGCTGATCATTAAATAATATATTTGTATCTAAAGATCTGCTAAGGTTGCAATCGACATTGCTTCTACCTCACGATTTACAAGTCTGCTAAATTATGCGAGGGTACTCATTTTAAGTTCTGGTTTTAAGGTCATTTTAAGGTCAAATTATGAGAGGGTCTGCTGAAGTATACGCCCTTGTGTATCAAATATAAACGTTTGGCATATTGCTTCATCCAAATTAGCATGTTTTCGTGAACGGATACTATTTCCTTTCAAATCCATGTAAGATGAGGCTTTAAAACACGGGCGGCCAGAGCGCCCATCAGGCGGCCAAAGAGTCCCATCAGGCGGATAGAGCGCACCACTCAATCAGCCAGAGCGCCCCCGCTCAGGCGGCCAGAGCGCCCCCTTTCAGGCGCTCAGAGCGCCCCTCTCAGACGGCCAGAGTGCCTATCTCAGGCGGCCAGAGCGCCCCTTTCAGGCGGCCAAAGCGCCTTCTTTCAGGCGGCCAGAGTGCCCCTCTCAGGCGGCCACAGCGCCCCCTCTCAAGCAGCCAGATGGCTCTCTCTCAGACCGCCAGAGTGGCCCCTCTCAGGCGGCCAGAGCGCCCCCTCTCAGGTGACCAGAGCGCCCCTCTCAGTCGGCCAGAGCGCCCCCTCTCAGGCGGCCAGAGCGCCCCCTCTCAGACGGCAAGAGCGCCCCTCACAGGCGGCCAGAGCGCCCCTCTCAGGCGGCCAGAGCGCCCTCTCTCTTGCGGCCAGAACGCCCTTTCTCAGGCGGCCAGAGCGCCCCCTCTCATGCGGCCAGAGCGCCCCTCTTAGGCGGCCAGAGCGCCCCCTCTCAGGCGCCCGGAGTGCCCCCTCTCAGGCGGCCAGAGCTCCCCCTCTCAGGCGGCCAGAGCTCCCCTCTCAGGCGGCCAGAGCGCCCCTCTCAGGCGGCCAGAGCAACCCTCTCAGGCGGCCAGAGCGACCCTCTCAGGCAGCCAGAGCGCACCCTCTCAGGCGGCCAGAGCGCCCCTTCTCAGGCGGCCAGAGCACCCTCTCTCAGGCCAGCAGCCCCTGCCAAACACAAAGCGCCCTCGGCTGAGTTTGGGGAGCAACTGCCCCCCTCTTCCGCCGCCACGTCAGCGGCTCAGTCCGACAGTCTTATAGTGGGGGTCTTTTGCGTATTTAGTATCACCAACCAAGTTAAGGAGGACCCCGAAAAATACACCAAAAACGTGGTGCAAACGACCCAATCACGACTACGCACTTCTACCACTGCATGCTACCACGGTATTCTACTACCCAGACCACCACACGAACGGTAGGGCTGCAACTTTAAAGGATATTCCATCCGAACGATATTCCATCCCACATTTTTAGTTTTTGCTTGTTTTAAGCGACAACATCGGTGTGATGATGACCTTTTTGGGTGCTCTCAATTTTGAAGAGGAAACAATATCAGGTGAATGTCATACTTAAAAATGTGTGTGCCATCTGAATTGGTCCGGTTCAAGTCATGTGAGTAGGTACGGAGATGCGTTGGCAATTCAATTCTTCCTACAATATTGAAGAAAAAAGTCAGATGCCGTGCTTTTGGCAGGCGTCGCGACTTCGTCTTCAATCATTTACCTGTGGGTCGGTCCGGGCTGTCAAGTTTCGGTTATGAAAGGTGGCAGCTGTTGTGTAAATCAGAATGTGCTACAAGTTACATCAGGACGCTTAATTGTAGTACCGCAACTTAATCTTCAGTCATTTATCTCTGGGTCGGTCCGGGCTTTCAAGTTTCGTTTATGAAAGGTGGCAGCTCTAGTGTCAATCAGAACGCGCTATAACAGTATTAATTGTAGTACCCGGTAGATAGAAGCTGTCCCGGCTCACATAGGCTCACATATAGGCTGTGCAACAAACGGCGCGGCAGCAAACGGAGGTGGCAGCGGGCAGAGACCCTGCTGACAAGACAAGACTGGGACGGTGTTCTATCGCTGAGGAACTCTCGGAGCCCCGCGCGGCACATGACGGTTTCTACAGGTTGATGGGGCGGATGACGATGCTTGTCAACCAGTCCTAGTCTCGTGCGCCCTGGGGCTCCTGCATGTGTAGACCCTCCACTCTCGCTCGCCGTCTTCCCGTAAAAGAGCTAATTCAGCTTGGAGTTTTATTTCAGGCACCACCCAAAGCACGGTTTCCGGCTCCAGTCCCCGGCCGAGTCACGGGCAGCCGGCGAGACGAGAATGGCCGCTGGCTCTCTGGTCACTGCTGAAAAAGACGAGCATATGCATGTTGGTATTGTATTGCTAAGGGACTGAAGAAGTTATAAGATAATACGAAGTAAAGGAGAAATACGGAAGGCAAAAGAGACGAAAAAGTATTAGCGTCATGCAGGTATCGGAAAGCTACATATAGTTGTATACCTTATTTTGCCGCCTAACTCTATATGAAACGTTAACAAGCAGCTCGCGTACGTGGCTTCACTTAAAGTTAAGTCTCAAATACATCGGAAAGTTAAATACCGCAGTCATTCTTCAAGTATCACATAACGCC
>JAXIVJ010011641.1:0-37500 GCA_036785665.1 Chirona hameri | reverse complement strand
AAGGTTGGTCCGGTTGGAGTATTGTAACATGGACAATGGACATCCATGGATATTTAAGTTTAAATAAATGGTGCTGTAATAACATAGTCACACGTTCGATGGCAACAAGGATCCGCTGTCCTCTACCGTCCTATCATTTTGCTAACCCGACAACAGAAGTTAATTTGCAGTCCGACTGCCTTCTTCCAATTGATGATAGCAAAACTAAAGAAACATGTTTCGGTATCTTTGAGTTTGAAGTAATTGAATTGTGCATGATATTACGTCCTTCGTTTTGTTAAGAGCAACTTTGTTCTTGAACAATTAACATTGACAAGTTCATGCTCTCATCGACAGTGCTTACTTGAACTCACCCATAATATGCACAGAGTGGCGTTCACTGCATTTCAAATCTTTATCTCGTCCAGAGACATATTTATTTATTTTCTATCGGCAACCTAATGCGCAAATACAATCTATCACGTGTGGTGAGCTTGACTGGACTCGTTGCCCCGTGCCGGCCGAGCGCCGCTCTGGCAGTTAGACTGCGCCGCATGGCACCTGTGAGTTAGACTGCGCCGCATGGCACCTGTGAGTTAGACTGCGCCGCATGGCAGCTGTGAGCTAGACTGCGCCGCATGGCACATGTGAGTTAGACTGCGCCGCATGGAACCTGTGAGTTAGACTGCGCCGCATGGCACCTGTGAGCTAGACTGCGCCGCATGGCACCTGTGAGTTAGACTGCGCCGCATGGCACCTGTGAGTTAGACTGCGCCGCATGGCAGCTGTGAGTTAGACTGCGCCGCATGGCACCTATGAGTTAGACTGCGCCGCATGGCACCTGTGAGTTAGACTGCGCCGCATGGCACCTGTGAGTTAGACTGCGCCGCATAGCAACGACACCGCCCGCGGCCACGAGTCGGCTCGAACCGAGAGCGGTTGCGTGCTGCAATGGCAGTCAGGAACAGAGCTCGCCATGGACCGGGCTGGCCCTATGGGCCATGGACTGGGCCTGTGCTGGGCCTGGGTCGGGACTCAACTTTAGGGAAATCACTAGGCTCTGGACGGGCATGGGCCTGATAATTGTGAAGTAATGTGCGCGCCGCGCAAGCTCTGGTCAGAGCTCAAAAAAATTCAACCAGCAGTTCACTTCACTTCCATAGCAACACACAGGTGAGTGATATTGAGCTCATCATAATAAATATTAATTGAATAGTGTATCAACACTCAAATCAATGATAACAGTTCTATCAGAGTTATATGCATTAGTAGTTAGTACTACAGAGTACAGAATAACAATAAGGACACCTACTAATACTCAGTCATCATGTACAAAACCCTTCAAGCTGCTTAAGTGTTTTGATCATGTAAATATGGAAGGTAATTTCTTAAAACTGGATAAAAACCACAACCAAAGGACAAGAGGACACAGCCTGAAACTATATAAGCCTCGACACAGAACATGGAAAAGAAACCATTTTTTCTCATCAATAGTGGTTGAAGAGTGGAACAGACTCCCTGAAAATGTCATTGATAGTAAAATCATTAATTCCTTCAAGCATCACTATGATCAATACCAAAAAAATGACCAGGAGGCAGCCCTCACGAGCTAATAAGCTCTCTTGCCTCCTATCTACTGGTAAGCATGAATACCTAAACAGGGGGTGCTTACCAGTAGATGACCTGAACCTTATCTGAACCTGCAAATGTTGATAGGGCCCCAATGCTAACTTTATAGATTTGAAGGTCATTATAACCATGCAACGTCATAGGCCTAATGTTAAATTGGTAGGAAACTGCTACTTTGTACTTTATTTTAGATTCATTCACAGGAAATTCAAAGTTCAAACCCATACAAACAGTTTATGGGACTTCAAGTGTTTTAAATGTTGCTGTCAGACATGCAGGATTAAATCTTACCCAGTTGAGAAAATTTTCAATCAATATTTTGAACCGTTTTGTCGAAGCAACACCCCCCCCCCCGAACAGCCACCCAAAAGGTTAGTTCACACAGGGTACGCTAGCTCAAACGTTACATGCTTTCAACTCGAAAGCTACCATTGATTTTATGACGTATGCAGTTTCCAAACTGGCACCAATTGATATTGTTAACACCTATGGCTAAAAGCTTGAATTTTACCCTGCATTTCGCGTACATAAATGGACAAAGTATTGTATTTGAGCATATTAACCCGCGACCTACTGGGGAGGGGGGGGCTATTTCCCCCCCCCCCCCCTCCCGTTATTTTGCAATAACTTCTAAACGAACACCAGTATGGTCACCAATCTTTCACAGTACCTTCTCTCACATCAATGCTCCATATGTTGGCCAAAGAAAAAAGATGAGGTTATGATAGGTCAACCGGGAATGACGTCAGAGTGACGTCATGTTCTTCGGTTTTTGTTGAAAAATAATGGTCTGCGGAAAACGCTGTCAATGGTACCATGTTTGAGATAAATTAAATTGTCTTAAACCACATTACTGACGATAGACCGGGCTATGAAACTGCCATCTCAGATTTTTGATTTGTTTTCTCTCAAAATTTTGAGAAATCCAAATACATTTTTGTTTGTTTTTACAATATTTTCAAAAAAATCAGAGTTATCCAAAAACCGGAATATATGTGATCGAGACGTGTTCGGTGAATATGCGTACCAAATTTGAAGACGATATCCTCACAAATGACTGACTGACCTTTAAATGACACAAATCGACCACCTCTCACAGCATTACTATGCATAAAAAATGCATTTCCGTTTTGTGCTTTTTACTTCTATTTATCTGGAACAAACAATGTCCTAAGGTCATTTTTTCGCGTTCTAGACGAACAACAAACCCATAAACATGTGTTACAACGCCTAATGACCGTAATCACCAGTTTGACCTCGTGACCTCGGATGACCTTGACCCCCCAAGGTCATAAACAGCTTAGAATGGTACTTAGAAGTGTCATACAAACGAATCATACCGATTTATCCACTGCTTATGCGTTTAATATCGCAATTTTGCACGACAATTCCATCCATCGAGACCTTTTGACACGGTCAAACATTTTGTACTTGATCTGACCTGTGACGTCATCGGTGACACCGAGGTCAACAATATTAGGCTTCCCTTGATAAATTTCCCAGGGCTATCGAATGCCGTTTTAATTTTTTACAATAGGGCCAGTAGTTCCGGAGATCCGAGCGGGAAAATAAATAGCCCCCACCCCGCCAGTAAGTCGCGTTATGGAATATACCACAGTAACTCGCGGGTTAATGATTATAACTCTCTATTTGATATTATGGCTACTGGGCAATGGCTACGTCATTAGTTTACAAAGATAAATAATTTGTTGGAATAGATGATATGTGCCTGTTCCAGTGGCGCTTCTAACCTCCTCTAACCTCCTTCGAGTTGCTCCAACTTGCAACTGTCTTATCCTATTACACAGACAGTTGCAAGTTGGAGCAACTTGGATGAGGTTAGAGGAGGTTAGAGGTGCCACTGGAACAGGCCCTTAAAGCCTGGTCGCGTCGCGTACATTTTTTGGTAGACAAAGAAGAGCCCCATATAGATATTGCTTTGAAATTCGGTGTGGGCATCGTCTAGTTATCGCTAGATGTGGCACTTCTTTGTCTACCCAACAAAAATACGGACCAGCCCCCAATGCAACTGCAGCGCTCCGCAGCTTACGCACTGAGCAGGGCTAGCACTATCAACTGAAGTTGTTGCAGCAGTTGGCCGCCAGGGACCGCTAGTGAGCCAAGGTGTTATGACGTCGCAAGCAAATAGTACTGCTAAATATTTATTTATTTATAAATAAATAAATAAGTACACATTTATCGTTAAATATTTAACTGGTACCATTTGCTTGCGACGTCATCACACCCTGGCTCACTAGCGGTCCCTGGCGGCCAACTGCTGCAACAACTCCAGTTGATAGTGCTAGCCCTGAGCGCAGTGGCGCACGCAGGATTCCATTTCCAGGGGGAGGCTCAGAGCCCTAAGAGTGGGCCCTTGTGTGCGGGCCCCCACCCGTTTTAGAAAACTTCGCGGATTTCGGTCACTTCTTTTTGAGCGGGCCCCCTACAGCATGGGACTGAGACAATTGTCTTATCAATTTCGTGTAAGGTGACTGCGTGTGCTACTGATGTGCGAATTGTAGGTGCGTGCGCTACTGATGTGCGGTACAACTGTCTAGAGTTGACGAAATGAGGTCAATGACAACACGTAGTAGTGGTGACTAGTGAACCGATGCGGTATTTTCGTAGCAGGTATGTGTGATCAGTTGGCGCGATACATGGCTGATTTTTACAACATACAGCATCGCAACAAATGTGGAGACGGTCTCGCGCATGACTTGGGAAGGCATAATTCCAACGGATCCAGGACCTGGTGCCAACCAGTTGCTGCACACCTGTCTGGAAGCTGCGCACAGGCTTTCTGGAATTTGGTCAAAATGAGAGAAGCACGGGGAACAGATCGCGTAAAAATGTAAAACGTCGTAATAACTAAGTGTTTTTTTTCGGGAGATCTGCTACCCATTGTCTTTGGTGGGCTTGGATACTCAACGTCATCGGTCCCTAGGTATGTACATCTCTAGTATTGACGATGAAACGTAACATGTGGGGCATTCCACGACAAAACGACCAATTTCCCCTCAATTTGACACCCGACCATTTTTGATTTTTATGAAAATGTGTGTATAGTGTAATCTTATGCGTAGAAAACGACTACCACAATCCTAGACCTCTGAGGTCACGAGTTTTCAAGTTATCGCCTCAGGCATTTTCGAAAGTTCACTGATCAAGGCTAACTTTGATGAGCTGTAACTCGTACACTATTGATTGCAGTTCCAAACAACTATATATTGTTAAAATGACAAAAATATGACACTATTTGGCTATCTCATTTTTGCAAAATTGTATTTGTGACGCCATGATTTTGTGATCTATTTTTGGTTTATTTTTTGTTATCCCTAGCGCCTTGAAAGTCGAAAATATGTTGACGTAAAAATTATCTTTGAACAATTAACTTTCAGTAATAAAAAAATGGATGTGGTTCTTTTTATAAATATTTTATTTATAATTTCAAAGATTATAATTGCATGATAGTTGGGAGCAGATTCTGCTTCCTGTCCTAAATATACATCCTAGAAACTCAGGGCTAGTCGCAAACGATTTGCCGTTGTTTAACTACATTATTTGTACTATTAAAAGTCAAAAAAATATTCCAAGGGGCGTAGGCAGGAGACCAAAAAAGGGGCAACAATTTGAGTGAACGTGTGTAGAGGTTTTAACCGCTATAACTTGGATGACTTTCAAGAAAATGTCTTAAAATTGTCCACAACCATGTTTTCGATGATGCTGAACTTGAATATTGTCATTATTTTTGTTTGATCATTTTTGGAGAAAAAAGAATCCAAAATCTAAAAATAATTTGCAATTTTTTTCTTCTTCATTTTTGTTATTTGTATTTATTTAATTTGTATTTAATACCTGAAACACAAATACATTGTCTAACTCAAATTCATCAGATCAACTTTGGAATGTCTCCAGAAATATAAAAAAATATGCCCAAAAGCACGGCACAATCTTGTGACATACCACAATGGTGGCATGGTTTTGGGCATTTGTTGACGTTTCTGTTGAAATTGGATGATTATTTGATGAATTTGATATTGAAAATGGTTAATTAGTTGTTCAGTACTCATTTCGTCTTGGAAATTTGAAGAAGAAAAACAACTTGGAAATACAGTTTCATTTTTTATTTTTGCCAAAAAAGAAGAAAATATTTGGGCACAGAATCATCGAAGACGTGGTTCTGAACAATTGTAATCCATTTGATTGGAAGTCATCCACCAAGTTATAGGGGTTAAAACCTCTACACACGTTCACTCAAATTATCACCCCTTTTTCGGTATCCTGCCTACGCCCCTGGGAATATTTTCACCTTTAATAGCGAAAATAATGTAGTTAAAATCACGGCGAATCGTTTGCAACTAACCCTGAGTCTCTAGGATGTATATTTAGGGCAGAGGGCAGAATCTGCTCCCAATTATCATGCAATTATAATCTTTGAAATAATAAATACAATATTTATAAAAAGAACCACATCCATTTTTTATTGAAAGCTAATTGATCATAGATGTTTTTGACGTAAAAATATTTTCGACTTTCAGAGCGCTAGAGGTAACCAAAAATGACCCAAAAATAGATCACAAAATCATGACGTCACAAAATAAAAATAAAAACAATGAGACAGACAAAATATTTGTCATATCTTTGTCATTCTAACAATATACAGTTATTTGGAACTGCAATCAGTTACAGCTCATCAAAGTTAGCCTTGCTCAGTGAACTTTCAAAAATGCCCGAGGCGATAACTTGAAAACATGTGACCTGAGAAGTCTAGGACTGTGGCAGTCGTTTTCTACGCATAAGATTATCCTATACACTCATTTTGATCAAAATCAAAAATGGTCGTGGCCCATGTGCCATGTGCCAAATAGCGAAGCATTTTATTTAATCAGTGAAGTTGAGCGTTACAATATTATTTGGCTACACCCATAGATGTGTGAGATGATCGTGCGCAAATTGTAGTGTAGATAGAAACGGCGTTTACACATGACTTTATATTCTCTAGGCATGAATGAATTATCCCTTCGGAAATTGTGTCAATTTTGGAAATTGGGCCAAATTATGGCGTTTTTTTCCCTTTCTAACCTCCCAGATTCATGTCCTCTCACAGGTTTAAAAGTCCCAGAATTTGGACGTCAAAGTCCCGTATAAACTACGCTAGGCTACGTTCGCGAACGGAATAGGAGTTACCCTGGAGGCGCTCGGGGGCGAGGGCGTCCCTCCTCCCCGCCATGGTTTTTCCGCCATAATCAGAAAACGCGGTGCACAGAAAACGAATGACGACGACTTGAAATGAATAGCTAAGCCACGTTTTTGCAAACAAAAATGGGTCCCGGCCCGGTCAGGTCAGGTCACCAGATCAGGTCAAATGACATGACCACCAAACAACTTATAGATAGTACCTCCGGCACAGTGGTTAATCGAGCGACAAGAAACTCATGGCACGTCATGAGGTCATTAGGGACTACAATATCTCGGATTTTCTGCATCGGTGACCTATAGTCAAGTCATAATCGTGACCTTTTGAATGTAACCCAATGGGGAAAAGGCAAAAACGCATATTTATCAGTTGTAAAGGGATAAATTTAGTTAATGTTTGCTCTAGCCACTAGTTTTGGCCAGCGACTAGACCTGATCGGGCCCCATATCACGCCTCTGCCAGCACCGGGGCACTGCCTTGATCGGGCCCTTACCAGGAAAGGGCCCCTACCAGTAACGGACCCGTATAAAACAAATGCAAGGAGCGGGCCCTGTTGTGACCGCTCCACATTACGTCTTTGCCAGCACCGGGCCCCTGCCTCGGTCGGACCTGACCAAGACCGGACCCCTACCAGAAACGGGCCCGTATCAAGAAAATGCAAGGACCGGGCCCTGTTGTGATCGGTCCTTCGTTTTGACCGGGCCCAATATCACGTCTTTGCCAGCACCGGGCCCCTGCCTCGATCGGGCCTGATCAAGACCGGTCCCCTACCAGGAACGGACCCGTGTCATCAGGACGTGACCGTATCAAGAATTTGCAAGGATCGGGCCCTATTGTGACGGCGGACGGGGCCCTCGTGCTGACCGGGCCCCATATCACGCTTTGCTAGCACCGGGCCCCTGCCTCGATCGGTCCTGTAGCGAGCTATAGCGTCATTGCTTGCTGATGACGGACTCACACGTGGGTTATTGTGATGATTGACAAGCGTCTTCGCGCAAGAATAAGTGGATTGATCTCACGGTGGGTATTCTGTTGTGTGTAGCATTGAAATAATTTGAATGATATGATATGAAGGTCAGTTCATGATTTCAAATGTTATTTCTAGACACATTTCCTGGTTATGACCCCCGATGTAACGGTTTTCTGGCATTGTTCTGAATTGTTGTCCTGAAAATGAAATTGTGGGCTTAGGTAGGAATACATTGCTTGTCTGCATGAGTGCATAAACTAAGGCACCTACCAATAATTGTCAGCACATTTTGATATGGGGAAATTGGTTTGGTAGTTTATTCATCATCATTCATAAGTAAATCCGTATTTCTTATTTTTGGCCTACCATCAGGTTATTTTTGTACTCTTCCTTTGCATGCACTCTAGGCCGGGCCATTCGATAGGTTTTTGCGAGCATGCACAGATTAATAGTCAAATTATTATGCGCTATAGCATTACAAAGTTACATGAATTTTTTAATTTTTTTAATCAAATTTGGAGGTGGCAACCGGCCTCTTTTTGGGGACACTTTTGCGATTTTTTCGTCAATATCGTACATTTGGGCATTCAATATTTTGTTTTGTTGAAAATATCATTTTCAAATTCTCCGTATGCTGTTTGACAACCGTAGTGATTGTCATGGAGTTATCATGGACAATAAAGCTGTTTCTCTGCATTTCCTGTAAGGATTTTATGGCACCCGCTCACAGCGCCATCTATTGAGCGGAGTTACAATTTATGCACTAGGTGCAGTTTCCCGGCTGCGGAGATCTGCAGAGGAGCTCCACAAGCACTGAAATCAGTGGCGGTGGATAAGGAGAGGGGGGGGGGGGCAGAGGGAAGCTGCCCCCTCCCCACTCAAGAAGTGGGGGGCAAACATATGATTTGCCCCCATAAATTTGTAAATTTGTAAATTTGTTGATAATTTTTCAAAAAGTAGGTTCGATTTTTTTCCTTTTGACCGAAAAATTGACACTGAGTGCCCCGAGGTGTCCCCAGCCAGCCTGAGGAGATAAGGCCGACAGTAGGCCCCCAGTCGGCCTAAGGGTGCCCTCAGAAGGCTTGCAACTTCAACATGGGCTGTCCGACGTTTTTCTTGCGACCATTTACAGGCCCTGCAAAACAAATAGTGACCTAAATCCGAGGAGATACCATTTCGCGATTTGTTTGTATTGGGGGAGGGGGCTTTCGTCGAGGGATCCCTCTGGGGTTTTTGCCGCCTCCCCATCCCAAGATACCTTACGCCGCTGACTGAAATGGAACACCAGCAGATTAACTCCATGGAAAATGGATTTAAAGTGGGTGTGGAGGAGTGCGTGCCAAACGAATTTGACTGCATGACCTTGATCCGCCTCTCGAAACAGGACCGGTACCTGTCCGATATCCAGACGTGAAGCCCGCTGCCTGTCCTACCTCCAGACGAGAGGTCTGGTGCCTGCCCTGCCTACGGGTCCGGTAGCTGTCCTGTCTTCAAACGTGAGGCCCGGTACTTGCCCTGTGTCCAGGCCCGGTAGCTCTCCTGTCTTCAGACGTGAGGCCCGGTACCTTTCCTGTATATAGACGCGAAGTCTTTCCTGTCTCCAGACGTGAGGCTTTTCCTGTCTCCAGACGTGAGGCCCGGCATCTGTCCTGCCTCCAGACGTAAGGCCCAGTACCTGTCCTGCCTCCAGACGTGAGGTCCGGTACCTGCCCTGTCTCCAGGCCCGGTAGCTGTCCTGTCTCCAGACGTGAGGTCGTCCGGTACCTGTCCTGTCTCCAGACGTGAGGCCCGGTACCTGTCCTGTCTCCAGACGTGAGGCCCGGTAGCTGTCCTGTCTCCAGACGTGAGGTCCGGTACCTGCCCTGTCTCCAGGCCCGGTAGCTGTCCTGTCTCCAGACGTGAGGCCCAGTACCTGTCCTGCCTCCAGACGTGAGGTCCGGTACCTGCCCTGTCTCCAGGCCCGGTAGCTGTCCTGTCTCCAGACATGATGCCCAGTACCTGCCCTGTCTCCAGACGTGAGGTTCGGTACCTGTCCTGTCTCCAGACGTGAGGTCCGGTACCTGCCCTGTCTCCAGGCCCGGTAGCTGTCCTGTCTTCAGACGTGAGGTCCGGTACCTGCCCTGTCTCCAGGCCCGGTAGCTCTCCTGTCTTCAGACGTGAGGTCCGGTACCTGCCCTGTCTCCAGGCCCGGTAGCTCTCCTGTCTTCAGACGTGAGGTCCGGTACCTGCCCTGTCTCCAGGCCCGGTAGCTCTCCTGTCTCCAGACGTGAGGTCCGGTACCTGCCCTGTCTCCAGGCCCGGTAGCTCTCCTGTCTTCAGACGTGAGGTCCGGTACCTGCCCTGTCTCCAGGCCCGGTAGCTGTCCTGTCTCCAGACGTGAGGTCCGGTACCTGCCCTGTCTCCAGGCCCGGTAGCTCTCCTGTCTTCAGACGTGAGGCCCGGTACCTGTGCTGTCTCCAGACGTGAGGTCGTCCGGTACCTGTCCTGTCTCCAGACGTGAGGCCCGGTACCTGTCCTGTCTCCAGACGTGAGGCCCGGTAGCTGTCCTGTCTCCAGACGTGAGGTCCGGTACCTGTCCTGTCTCCAGGCCCGGTAGCTGTCCTGTCTTCAGACGTGAGGCCCGGTACCTTTCATGTATCTAGACGCGAGGTCTTTTCTGTCTCCAGACGTGAGGCCTTTCCTGTCTCCAGACGTGAGGCCCGGTGCCTGTCCTGTCTCCAGACGTGAGGGTCGGTACCTGTCCTGCCTCCAGACGTGAGGTCCGGTACCTGTCCTATCTCCCGGCCCGGCATCTGTCCTGTCTCCAGATCCAGTTCCCACTGAGCAAGGGCGCCGCAACCCTCCGAAAATGGGGGGGGGGCGGAGGCATTCTGAAGTCTATTCTTTCCATGTAACGCCCATAGGCGTAATGCTAAAATCCGAAAATGTTTGGGGGGCGGCTGCCCCCTGCCCCCCCCCCCCCGGTTCCTACGTCTTTGCCACTGAGTTAACCTGTTGGTATTGCATTTCATCGCGTGTGGGCCCCTCCGCAGGCCTCCGCAGCCGGAAAACTGCACCTAGGGCATATACTGCAATTTCCCTCAATAGATGGCGCTGCGAGTGTGTGCATTAAAATCCTTACGTGAAATGCGGAGAAACAGCTTCCATGTATATGATAACTTTATGAAAATCACTACGGCTGTCAACCAGCATACGGAGAATTCGAAGATGAAATTTTCAAAAAACTGAAAACATTTATTCATGCCAAAATTACGATATTGACGAAAAAAATGAAAAAGTGTCCCTAAAAAGAGGCTGGTTGGCAACTCCAAATTTGATTTTCATTTTTTTTTTTAAATCATGTAAGCTTGTAATGACATAGCGCATGGTAATTTCACCATTACTCTGAAATCTGTTTTACATGACCCGGCCTAATGTACTCCACCAACAAAAAAGTAGAACTCCCGCCCTGGGGGCCTGGGAGCCAAATAACCACAGCAGTTGTTGCGCCATAAGCTACAATCATGATGTGCTTGCGGCTTGCTTGTGTTTTCTTTTGTCAATTTCAACTTATTATTTCTGTTAAGAACCTGTAATTTCTGACAAAACATTGCCAGTGTTTTCTTTTGCCAATTTCAACTTAGTATTTTGCTAGGATAATGATTGTAATTTTTGTGAAAATAATATATGCTTAATCTGAAGGGGCCCGACGGTCCTGGCCTCAATATTCTCAATTTGACCGGGCATGGTCCTGGCATGGGCTTGGTGTTCATTGGCCTGGGCTGGGCCGGGCTTGGTGGGACCGTGGCGAACGCTGGTCAGGAAGCGGCCGTGGGCATGTGCGTGTGTGGTGTGGGACCATGACTCCCGTGTTTTGTTCTATGGGGTTAGTCATCAGGAGTATGGAGCTATGGAGTAAAGTGTTTGCTAAAATGCATGTGTTTTAAATATCAAGACTGGAATACAAGTAGGCTGTAGGTACTTCGATAAGAAGAACGGTGTTTCTGTCCTCAGGTAATGCAAATATTCTCCTTACATCAGGAAGCAACTTTTTCGCCGAAGTAGGTCATGCTGGGAAAAGCAGGGGCGTCGCCGAGCAATTTTGAGTGTGGAGGGGGGGGGGGGGGTCGGCTGAAATGACGAAAAAAATACCCCCATTTTTTGCGTGGATTTAAGCCTTTGCAGCATTTTTATGTGGATTTTCATGTTATAGTAGGTACTTGTTCTTTAGCGCAGCCAAGCGACACGAATTGTTTTACGGGTTTTCCTGATAAACCCCAGAAATATAGGCGGTGGGCCATGTATAGGATAAGGAGCTAAAAATGCAATAAATTAAATTCAGCGTTACGAGGAACCGAATACGATGACGATGGCTTCGTTATGATGATGGCCACCGATATGACGCCGCGAAGCGGCGTGAAAATGTTATTTTTAGGTCGTGGAAAATGAAATTGTAATATTGGAACTAGACCGTGAGTGGAGCCAAGCTTCAGGTAACCCCCTTTCCTGGTTACACATCTCGGTATGATGAAAATATTGAAATGAAGGTAGTTTTTCATATACATTAGACTCGGGGATAGTAAATCACGATAACCGGTGGCAGTCAGCGCTCAATAGTACATATGATAATAATAACTGTATACATATGTACCGAACTGTAACAAACAACTGGTAACAGTGCAAATGGTTTGAAAGCAGCAAGGGGCAGAACGACTTTTCCGCGCATAAATGGTCCCTGTGGATCTGGAGGAGCCTGGAGGAGATGGCTTGGGGAGATTGTCCTGGCCTGGTCCCCACTATTAGCTCTTCGGTCCAGCAGGTTGGGCACCGCTAGAGCAGCTTCCGGGTCCCGATGTCCGCGTCTTTGCGTTCGCGTCGCCTTTTCCGAAACTCGGCAGACTAGCTAAACATGTAGCCCGCTTGAAAGTTAATTACGAGCGGCTCGCTCGTCCTTCCGTGCAGACTTGTCAATGATTCATATTTGTCATGAGTCGATTCACAGTGATTCACGGACCATAATGAATGATTCAATCATGATTCAATCACTCAACATTACCATAATGAATGATTAAATCATGATTCAATCACTCAACATTACCATAATGAATGATTCAATCATGATTCAATCACTCAACATTACCATAATGAATGATTCAATCTTGATTCAATCACTCAACATTAAAGGGAAGTGTCGACTCCTTTGTCTAACTCCTTTGATTTTGAATGTGCGACTCTAAGATGTTATGAGCGTGATAGGGAGGTCATGCTCTACCTGTGTGCCAATTGTCATGCAGATCAGAATAGTCTGCTGTTTGACCTTAAACATATGACCTGCTCTAACTCCTTTGATTTTAAATGTGCGACTCTAAGATTTTACCAGAATGATCACTAGGTCGTGATCTATCTGTGTACCAATTTTGAAGCCCAATCCAAATAGTCCGCGAATGTATTTCCGAATGTGAATGTGAATGTGAGCCAATTGGACACGCGTGTTTGTTTATTTGATTAAAAAAATGATATTTATAATACTTATTATAATTGCAAATTCCAAGTTCCAAAAGCATTAATGACTTTACGTTTCACTTTTTTAAGCGAACAGAACATTTATTTTTATTTTGCATTAGGTAGTATTGTTTATAAAGCATGATGTGTAATAAAGCGGCGCCGATGTGACGGTGATATTTGGACATGCGGAGGTCATGAAAATGTTTGTTTATGATTTAGTTTTTGATATGGTATAGCCTAGAAATTAGGAAAAGGTGGGTACCTTTTGATAATTTTTCGTGTGAAAAAGGTGTGCGTGTACTGTGTGGTTTATGAACCAAAGTATGAGTTAGTTACCTTTTCTAAGTATTTAGGTACCTACCCCTAACCCTACCAGTTCCAAGGTATTCACCTAGTTAGGGCTGATTGAACAGTGGCTTGTGCCCACTTGGAGTTGGACACAAAGCCTCGCTTTCTTTACGCATAGATGAATTACAGGCTACAGCTCAGGACACAGAGCTCATATAATTGGCCATTAAGTGCCTGGTTTGTCCACAGGGCACAGATGAATGCTGGGCCGCTGGCATATTTTGTGGACAGTTTATGCTGTTCGACCAAAAAAGAATGATTCTTTGAGCAATGAATGATTCAATCAGCCTATTTTCTCTGTATGAATGATTCAATCAGTGACTCACAACAGGTTTGCGCATGAGGTGAATCGATTCATGAGTCATTCATTTGAAATAAGAATGATTCAATCAAAAGTAGTCGATTCAACATTGAATCATTGACAAGTCTGCTTCCGTGGTGTATGGGCAAAACATGATAAGAGCGGCCCGACCGCGGCCGGCCCGGCCCCGACCGTGGCGACGCTTTTGAGAAGTTCATATCTCTGCAACCGCACGCCTGATTGACAAGCAGACTTCTTTGCTTAGCAGCCCCATCCAACCTACCCTGTTTTGAGACCAGTGCCGACTCATGTGGGTGACTACCACTGCGCGCTGGCGCGTGCCGCGTGAGGGGTGTTGGAAAGTATTTTCTCGCAGTACTCCGCAACGACTAGGCAGATTATGTGCAAATGTCGTGTGTGGTTAGGGACCCCTCAGCCGCCACTTTCATACAACTCAGGGGTGGGGTGACTCTGCACGTGCACACGTGCACACCCCCTATTATATATATCAGGAACGGCTGAGCCGATTGTGTTCAAATTTGGTGTGTGGTTAGGACCTCTCATCCGCCAGTTTCCCACAAGTCAGAGGTGGGTGCATCTACACGTGCGCACGTGCACACCCCTATTCTGTATTTCAGGAACAGCTGAGCCGAATTATGTTCACATTGGTGCGTGATTAGGGACCCCTCAGCCGCCAGTTTTCCACAAGTCAGGGATGGGGTGCCTCTGCACGTGCGCACGTGCACACCTCTATTCTATATCACAGGCACGGCTGAGCCGATTGTGTTCACATTTGGTGTGTGATTAGGGACCCCTCAGCCGCCGCCTTTCTAGAAGTCAGGGGTGGGGTGTCTCTGCACGTGCGCACGTGCACACCTCTATTCTATATCACTAGACCGGCTGGGTCGATTGTGTTCAAATTTGGTGTGTGGGTAGGGACCTCTCAGCCCCACTTTCCCACAAGCCAAATGTGGGTGCCTCTGCACGTGCGCACGTGCGCACCCCTTTTCATATCTCAGAAACTACTTGCCCGATCGAGTTGAAATTCCCCATACATTTCGTTCGCGCTCGCTCGTTCATCGCCAACTACGGCGCCTTACTGGTATTTTATGAAGGGAGTGGGCCCCTGGTGGAAATCATTTTCCCATTTTTCCAAATTTGCATAAACAATGCGAAACTTGTGCCATGCCGCGAAGCGGCGCGAAATTTCCAGTTTTTGACTGTGGATAGCTGGATTTTGACTGGCTGCAAAGGCAATTTTTACGATAAATTGTTAACTTCTCCCGCAAAAAGTGTGTATGTGTGTGTGGGTGGGTGGGTGGGGAGGATGGGGGAGGGGGGGGTGTAGAGGGGTCAACCACCACACCTTATGAGAGTGGTGGGGTCGGGGGACCGTCCCGCCGACCCCCCCCCCCCCCCCCCCCCCCCCCGTCGGCGACGCCCCTGCCTGTTACGGATGAAATTTCCTTAGTTTTCCTTTCGGAGCAGCGGTGTGTCGAAGGAAACCCGAAGGAAATTTCATCCGTAACTGACTGAGCCCCATTTCCACGTCGCAGGGGTGTATGGCTCCTATCCAATTTAGGTGGCTTCAGCCCCCCCCCCCCCCCCCAAACATGGCTTCAACCACCCCAACGTGGACGAGGAAGTGGGTCAAATCCGGGGGAGAAATCTGTATTTTGGTTGATTTTGATGGTAGTTTAAGCGATTTTTCCAGTTCAGCCCCCCCCCCCCCCAATTTTTCTGGAGAAGCTACGCCCCTGCCACGTCGTATTTTTCATATTCCAATCTTGATTTTGATAGGAATTACATGAAAACTAGAAACAGCTTCCGCCATAAAAGTGTGTGTGTGGGGTGGGGGGGGGGGTCGGCCGCCATAAAAAGGTGGGGGGATCGACCCCCCGGTTTTCAAAAGCGTGTGTGTGTGTGTGGGGGGGGGGGGTCGCGCGACCCCCCCCCCCCCCCCCCCCCCCCCCCCCCCCCCCCCGTCAGCGACGCCCCTGGGGATAGGTACACAAATGCAACGCATGAACAGATATTCAGATATCGTTAATTAAACATCGGAGTGTATTAGCTTCGAACCGTCCTGTGTGGAAGCGGCACAGGGAGGTTCGAAGCTAATGTACTTACTTCGATGCTTAACGGATGCTATGGAATATCAAACATCTTAGAGATAAGTCTCACTATACTAACTTTTTTAATGGCTCCTGGGAGGCTCAAAAGTTTTCCTTTCTTACTCTCAAAACTTAAATTGGCTCGGGCGACTTTGCATTAAAGGGAATGTTTCACCTCTCTGAAAGTTATCAGATATACGTTGGTTGTAGTCGACAATATGAAGTAAGTGCTGCTGAAAACCATGGCGATATTTTTATCTCGAAAAGTTACTTAACTTTATACAAATTAAGGTTTTAAATTTGGGATGATGACGTCATTATTGAGCTATAGACCGCCGCTGATTGGCTGACAAAGTGGGATTGGCTGACAAAATGGCTGTCAGCCAATCAGCGGCGGCACTAGCCTAGACACCATTTTGCAAATGGGAAATTAAATTGCTTAAACCCGCGCCGTGCCGGGGGGGGGGTGTTTAGACGCCCCACTTCAGGTTTTTCTAGGATAGCGAAAAACAGCGGCGCGCAGCGCCGCCGTTTTTGGCACAGCTGTTCGGGCATCAATTACCCACATTATGTAAAAAAACAAACACCTCAGGTCATCTCAGGTCAGGTCACCAGACCAGGTCACGTGACCCCACCTCCAAAAAAACTTGTGGTCGTACCACAGACACAATTTTTGGATGATCAGTTTTACACTTACAGGATTTCATAAGGTCATAGATATCTATAATTTGATTATCTTGGATTGTTTTATATCAGCGACCTAAGGTCGGGTCAATTTCGTGAACTCCCCTTTATAAGTCGATGGGAAAATATTAAAATGCTTCCTAATCCAAGGATACGCAAAATATCGGTCTAATTCCTTCTGAATTATTTTATTATAGGCCATTTTTGATGACCTAGGTGCAATTTTTGTTCAGTGACCCCTACAGGGTCAGCCGAGGTCATCCGATGTCACAAACAGTTTTATGTCAATAACTCTCGACATAATGGCGATAGAGAGGTGAAACCGACACCGATGTGTTTTCTCGTCGATGTACGTCTTCCCATATGCAACATGACCTACTTGGGTCACCACTTGACCTTGACCTGAGGTCAAATTTTGGAATTGACTTAACCTGGTCAACACTAATATGAGTCGAAGCGCCTTGACGAGACAAACACGATGGCATCAAAATTATTGCCTTGTGCTTATTCGGTAAAAAGCTATTCGTGAAAACTGTTTTGTAAAAAATCGCCTTTTTGACATTTTATGAGTTCTGGAGCCTCAACTATTAAACTGAGATAAAATCTGAGGAAATTGTCGATTGCATGTTTCAATAGTTTGCCATTGTTGTTTTCCGTTTGTTCCTAGCTATCATAGTTCCTGTGATACCTGGGGGTTTCTGGAGCGGAGTCCTAGAACTGGAAAATTTGACCTTTGATGACCTCTGGTGGCCTCAATATTGTCTCTAGGAAAAACAAATATTTGAAGCACTTTCGAATGTGCTTGTCGAGAGCTTTCTAACACGCTTTTCAGTGTCTTTCTAACCCTTTTAGTTTTCGAGTTGGAGGGGGTCTAAACACCCCCATCCCCCCCCCCCCCCCCCCCGGCACGGCGAAGGTGGCGCCGAGCACCGGCACGGCGCGGGTTAAAAACGGCTACGTTTTGGGGAAAATGACCTTAGTATTTTCGCCATTTCAATAACGGCCAAATATAATAGCTATCTCAGTTCAAAACCAATACAAAGGTGAACATTCAAACATTCCCTTTACAACATGCAAGCATTCCCTTTAAGAACATAAAGGAAATCAGACTAACATCAACCGAGTGAAGTGGTACTACATTTCTGTGCTCTTCTGTCAATCCCAGGAAAATTCCCAATATAAATCAAAACATACCAGTGGAATGTATGTTCGCTATCAATAACTATACAAGGCAGCTAAGCAGAACATAGATATGTAATTTTAATGACAGGGAAAATAAAACGTGCTTCACCTTGCCGCTATTGATGGCAACATTTTCAAGTTGTGGTAAAAAGAAGAAACGATTAAACGCGGCACAATTTCAACAACGATTGCTTGTGCTACGAAAAGGTTACCCGGAAGGTTACAAGGAGTAATACAATGCAATATGTTCCTGTGAGGGCCTATCTTGCGTCATGAGGTACCTATCTTGCGTCTCCATTTTAGTTATAACTTCAAGAGTTTGTAATTTTAAGACAAATATTGTTCGCTTCATGATTCGGTTATGCATGGGAGACGACATCATCTGGAGCTACACAACGACTTCATGTAACATCTGCCGACATCATCTCCACCTACACATCAACTTCATATAACATCTGCCGACATCATCTGCACCTACACATCGACTTCATATAACATCTGCCGACATCATCTCCACCTACACATTGACTTCATATAACATCTGCCGACATCATCTCCACCTACGCAACGACTTCATATAACATCTGCCGACATCATCTCCACCTACACATCGACTTCATGTAACATCTGCCGACATCATCTCCACCTACACATCGACTTCATATAACATCTGCCGACATCATCTCCACCTACACATTGACTTCATATAACATCTGCCGACATCATCTCCACCTACACATCGACTTCATATAACATCTGCCGACATCATCTCCACCTACACATCGACTTCATGTAACATCTGCCGACATCATCTCCACCTACACATCAACTTCATGTAACATCTGCCGACATCATCTCCACCTACGCAACGACTTCATATAACATCTGCCGACATCATCTCCACCTACACATCGACTTCATATAACATCTGCCGACATCATCTCCACCTACACATCGACTTCATGTAACATCTGCCGACATCATCTCCACCTACACATCGACTTCATGTAACATCTGCCGACATCATCTGGACCTACACAACGACTTCATATAACATCTGCCGACATCATCTGTACCTACACAGCGACTCACTGGCGGATCCAGCCTCCCAATATGGGGGGGGGGGGGTGGGGAGTCTAATTTCACTAGGGCCTCCATATGACCTAAAAGGTACCCACATTTTTCCCTTTGCCGACTTGTGTTATTTTTTTGCTCGCTATGCTATTATTACGTGTAAGGACGTGCCAATTAAGTGCAAACATAAAATTGATGGATATTTGCCTCCAAATATCTCATTTTTTTCAATTTACATGCTATTTTATTTGCAAATTAGTTATTCGCTTATACCTTTTGACTGAATAAAGCTAGAAGGGCACGGTACACGTCATTTTGTTGTTATCATCAAGACGCGTTGAATGCTGTGCAGCATGACTTTTTTCTGACAATTAATGACCTCGACCTAAGGTCAAGGTCACGGCGTAAGGTCACCTTTCCAAATTTGACCTACGCGGTGATATTATATATTTTTTAACTTGTCTTGAAGATAGTAATTCATTGGTATTAAAATAATTGCGCGATCGTTGATGATTATAAAGCAAGCTGAGACATTTTCGGGCTTTCTTTACACCGAGAAAGAAGTTATGAAGTTACTATTCGATATTCAAGTTCAAATGAATTTAAAAGTTGCCATTGACGATCAGGCGTTATTTAAGCACAATCTAATTCCTCGCAATTGGACAATTTTTAAGATATATAACATCGCCACATAGGCCACAATTGGAAACATAACCTTGAACCTTGACATTAACCTTAGGTGAAGGTCACCAAATGTTTGAAAGAGGTCACACTGCATATCATTCAACGCGTCTTGATGAAAATAACAACATGGTGTCCATTTTACCTTTTTATCTTTATTCAGTCAAAATGTATTGGGGAATAACATCTGTCACAAAAATAACATAAAATTACAAAATTTTGCATATTTGAAGACAAATAACCATCAATTTGAGTTTTTCCTGTTTGAACGACACTTCTTTACACTTAACAAGATTAAAGTCAAAATAGGAAATACGCGGCTTGGGTATCCAATTTTTTTTTAATACTAACTTTTAAATTTAAGGTTAAGGTCATCAAATGCCAGGAAGAGGTCATGTTGTAGAGCTTTCAACTCGTCTTGAAGAGAACAGCAAAATGACGTTTACCGTACCAATCTAGTTTTATTCAGTCAAAAGTTATTAGAGAATAACATATTTTTTGTTATCTAAAGTAACATGTTTAATGACAAAATTTGAGATATTTAGAGGCAAATATCCCTCAATTTTATTTTTGCACTTAATTGACGCATCTCTACACGTAAGAAAAGCATAGCAAAAAATTAGAAACACGTTTAAGAAAAGATATCCAAAAAAGTTGTACAATTTTGAAAACGTACTAAATTTGGAAATTTTCCAAATGAACAAATAAACATCACCATGTTATAAAACAGCTCATTGCCATTCTAATAACATATAATACATCTATATTGCTTCATAAATTCTTCGCCATATGGGCTGACAAAGATTGACCTGCACTAGTGCACCATGACATAAAAATGTCCGAGGCAATATCTCCTGAGCCGCTGCTTGCATTGCAATACAACTTTCACAGCTCACTTGAGCGCCCCAGGTTACCCCATATACCAATTTTGGTCATAATTGGTGACATGACAGTGTCATTTTGGACTTTGTTTTTGTGGATTTGTCGTGGAATGCCCCAGCTACAAAAAGAAGAACATTGGGATTTGTTAACTGAACCTAATTACCCTACTTAATACTAGTAGACGTAATCCATACAACATAGGTACCTATACAAGGAAATTCCCTCAAGCGCTCCTCTGCCATCCAGCAGGCAGCAGGAGACCAAAGGCTGCGACGCTGCGTGTAAAATTATAACTTACGTTGGTTGTGAATCACTCCAAAATAGCGTTAGACGCGCCACTTTCCCTATCCCTACTGCTACCAAAATGCTACCAAATATAGGAAACACGAATGAGGCAAAAATAGATATTTCTTTCGCAAGAAGTTATTTTTTTTCGCAGGCAGTACCCATTTTCATCGCCAGTTTCAGCGGGGTTTTGGGGGTGGGGCTAATTTATATTGCTGCCCCTGTTGAGCTTGGAATGTAGGGGGAGGCTTTGGCCCTTGCCGCCCCCTTTGGATCCGCGAGTGATTCCATACAACATATGTACCTATACAAGGAAATTCCCTCACGCGCTCCTCTGCCATCCAGCAGGCAGCAGGAGACCAAAGGCTGCGACGCGCGCTGCGTGTAAAATTATAACTTACGTGGGTTGTGAATCATTCCAAAATAGCGCCAGATGCGCTACTTTCCCTATTCCTACTGCTAACAAAATGCTACCAAATAGAGGAAACACGAATGAGGCAAAAATACATATTTCTTTCGCAAGAAGCTATTTTTCGCAGACAGTATCCATTTTAATCGCCAGTTTCAGCGGATTTTTGGGGTGGGGTTAATTTCTATTGCCGGCCCTTTCGAGCTTGGAATGTGGGGGGGGGGGGCTTTGGCCCTTGCCGCCCCCTTTGGATCCGCCAGTGATTCCATACAACATAGGTACATATACAAGGAAATTCACTCACGCGCTCCTCTAGCCCCTGCCGCCGCCTTTTGATCCACCAGTGATTCCATACACATAGATACCTATACAAGGAAATTCACTGCCGCGCTCCTCTGCCATCCAGCAGGCAGCAGGAGACCAGCAGGAGACACACTTCTGAACAAGATCCGGTGTATATCTGAGCCAGAGCCACTTGCCCATGGTCTTATCACCAGACACGACATTCACCATCGCTCCACTAGGCAGTCGGATCAGCTTGTGACCCCTCAGATAAGATCTGAGTCGGGAAAGCGCAGGTTTTTATACTCTATCGTGACCAAATTCAACGGCCTGCCAGCAGCCATGCGTGATATGCAGCCCTCACTTTTCAAAGGCGAGGTGCGAAAATGGCTCTTAAGAAGTCGGTTTGGTGACGATGACTGATATGTCTATACATAAATACTGTGACACAATGTGACATCGTGCGCCTGCTGTGAATGCCTGACTCCAGATTGTTCGCTGCTTATGCTTTTATGACTCGAGGTGCAGAATAGCCGTGTTTCACGGAGCTACCTCATGATGTGTATAAATAAATAAATAAATAAAGGCTGCGACGCGCGCTGCGTGTAAAATTATAACTTACGTTGATTGTGAATCACTCCAAAATAGCGTCAGACGCGCCACTTTCCCTATCCCTACTGTTACCAAAATGATCCAAATAGAGGAAACACGAACGAGGCAAAAACAATATTTTTTTTTAGTTCGCAAGAAGGCATTTTTTTTTTCGCAGGCAGTACCCATTTTTCATCGCCAGTTTCAGCGAATTTGTTAGGGGGGCTAATTTATATTGCCGCCCCTGTCGAGCTTGGGATGGGGGGATTTTGCCCCTGCCGCCCCCCCCCTGGATACGCCAGTGCAGTGATCGACTTCATGTAACATCTGCATATACCTACTCACGGCGATTATATATTTATGGCTAAGTTTGATCCAGTTTAGCACATCCACTTGTGAGGATACTTTACAGGCATTAGTCCACGCCATCTCAATTATCCCCCTGAACATAATATCATGTTGATTGATATACTGACGGTCATAAAATTAAAGGTTTCTCACGAATTCCTCTCTATGGTGAAGCTATTCAACAGGCAAACTTGGTTTTGAACAGAAGTTCGTTTCGAACTTGGCCGATAAATTACGGATAGGATCAAAGGCGGAGTGATTGATGACGTCCCTATGATGGACGAACAGCGGACACGCTATTCGAAGAGTTCATGCGGCAGAGAAAAACAAGCTTTCAATATTAGGAGTTACAAAACCATCAGCGTTAGAGCACCAGAGGCACGGGAGAAAAAGTAAATACCGGTATCATGTGATAACTGGCGGGTTGAGTAAATAACATCATACTTGTTTCTGCATTGGTACATGACTGAATGATAAAACGGCTGATGTCCAGCAAATCCAATGCCGGTACATATATCCTCTTCATCAGTGTGATTTGAAAGACGGTATGCGAGTGTTCAGATAAACAAATGTCTTCCAATGAGAAGTAGCGCAGGTTTTGTGCTTCGGAAATCAATGACGAGACGGCTGTTGTTGGGATGGAAGGTCACCCACCCTCGTAAGGTGGGTTCGGGTCACTTTGGTGGTCGATATTTGCTGCTGATCGGAATGGCATGTGAGGTCCGTAACACCACAACAGCCGCCAACTAGTCATGAGATAAAATGATCAGCTGGCGGACCGTGTTCCATCTTCCCAGGACAGAAAATTATCGCCACGTGCGCTGGTTCACGCAGCAAGCCCTGTTTAGCGAGGAGATACAGATAGAAGGATACCATGGATATCCTTCAATCCAAAAGGTCGGCCTAAATTAAAAACATGACAACTTATGCGCCATTGCTTGTTACAAAGGTGCCAACTTGTGCGCTAATTTACTTGTTTAAGCAATCCACGGTCTTAAAAAGTGATTAAAAAATCCACAGCCGTATTTTCACATAATTACTGAACAAAAAATGTATTAACCTGACTGAAAATGACTTAAATACTGAGGTTTGATATGCGGATGTTCAGAAAGTAAAGCCAGCACATAATATTCTCCAGGTTATGCAAATATTATTTTCCAGCCTATGCGAATATGAGAAAGACTGCACACGAACATGTGCAGTTCGCATACTAATTTTCAACATGACTGAAAGTATAATAGCGTCAGATTCCAGCGCTAATCTCAGCGAATTCTGTTTCATTTACATGCTATTTCATTTTCAGGCTTATCATATTCATTTTGAGCTTTTGTTTCTCAACGCATATTATGTAACGCCGCCTCCATTTCATTCCAACTTGATGAAATGAATCATTCAGTAGCTGCATCCCTAATATAGCCGGAAAAACAACTTCGAAGCAATGCTCAAAAACCGTTTCGATGCCAAAACCACGAGCGTCGGCGGTAGTTCTGCTTGTCAGGAAGTTTGCCATAGCTTTCATGGTCGGTGAACATCTGAGGCTGACAAGGGCAACGAATGTCTATGATGTACAAATGAGGCACGGTACAAGCCGAACGTTAGATAAACATTGTTTTGAACGGGATTCGTGTTTTGCTGTCGTCAGCTTTCCGACCCGCCCGCCAACGGCAGACCTTTCAAAGCTGCCACGGCTAAACAGAACACAGCAGCACACGGCTTCGTCAGGCACAGGCACAAAACACAGCAGCACACGGCTTCATCAGGCAGGCACAGAACACAGCAGCACACGGCTTCGTCAGTTACAGGCACAGAACACAGCAGCACACGGCTTCGTCAGGCACAGGCACAGAACACAGCAGCACACGGCTTCGTCAGGCACAGGCACAGAACACAGCAGCACACGGCTTCGTCAAGCACAGGCACAGAACACAGCAGCACACGGCTTCGTCAGGCGCATGCACAGAACACAGCAGCGCACGGCTTCGTCAGGCACAGGCACAGAACACAGCAGCACACGGCTTCGTCAGGCACAGGCACAGAACACAGCAGCACACGGCTTCGTCAGGCACATGCACAGAACACAGCAGCACAGGTTTCGTCAGGCACAGGCACAGAACACAGCAGCACACGGCTTCGTCAGGCACAGGCACAGAACACAGCAGCACACGGCTTCGTCAGGCACAGGCACAGAACACAGCAGCACACGGCTTCGTCAGGCACAGGCACAGAACACAGCAGCACACGGCTTCGTCAGACACAGGCACAGAACACAGCAGCACACTGCTTCGTCAGGCACAGGCACAGAACACAGCAGCACACGGATTCCTATGGCGTGGGATGGCTTCGATCAGTACCGCAACCCCGATGCCGTATACAACTTTGACACGACTGTATACGTAGTCTCTCCCGCCTGCTACTTTCATGGTTGCTGATTTGGAAACGATGAAACGCTAGACGCTTCTATATTTTTTGCTATCTGTCGTCTATTGCTTAGCAATAAAAAAAAAGTATTTGTACAATATAAGTATATGTATATTGTGTATACATGAATGAATACAAATATATGTATACACGTGAATGCCGTATACCCATGCGAATCAGCGAACTATCCACTCTCTTACCTGATCGGTGAGGTCACCACAGCGAACATATCCATGCTCACTTCCTATGGCACTCGAGTTCCACTAAATTAAAACAACGCGCAGCGATGTTTTTTAAACCAAACAAGTATAGAAAATTGAGAACCCATATTAAGAACAGCGATTAAATAAATGTTTTTCACATCATATTTTCTAAATCGATTCGTCTCTCTGCCTTATCAAACAAACTCCGCTGCAGCCGGTGACTGTTGCAGTCAAACACTCCACCGTGGCCAGTCAGTAACTGTACCCCTCGACCCCAGCAGCCCAGCTGACTCCACTGTCGCTCAGTAAACGCACGGTCAGCGCCGGCGACTCGGTAACTGGCCCAGCCTGGCCGCCGGGCGACAGTCAGCTCCAGTTGCAGGAACCAGCGATAAACCCGCCGTTGCCCCGCACACGGACCAAACACAGCGACTGACGAGCTGCCCTCATGGCACGGCTCGTGACAGAGACAGGTCACAGGAAGTAGGACCGTGTCGATACCGCGGCTGTGATTGCAACAGCAGCATAAGAAGGTGACTCTACTGCAGAGTCGGCGGCGGCGGCGGCGGCGATGGTGGGAAGAGGCGCTAAAAGGCCAGCGGTTGGCTGGATTCGATTTTGTCCATGTCTCGCCGTGACGACTTCTTAAAGGGACTGTCCCACCTTTTTGAAAGTTGTCGAATCACAATTAATTGTATGTCTTCATGCCAGGCGAGGTCAGCTGTCAGCCGAACATGTTCGTGGACTTTTTCCGAAACAAATTGTTTATCTTGGAAGATATTCAACTTTTAGTTGTAAGCGGAAAGTTGGGTTGGTAACATCTATTATCTATTTGTTTGTCGACATCTATTGCGCAGAAAACAGCGAACCACCCGGTGTCTAGATTGGCTAGCACTATCAGCTGGAGTTGTTGCAGCAGTTGGCCGCCAGGGACCGCTAGTGAGCTAGGGTGTTGTGACGTCGCAAGCAAATAGTACCACTAAATATTTATTGATTGATTGATTTATAAATAAATACATATTTAGCGTTAAATATTTAACTGGTACCATTTGCTAGCGACGTCATAACATCCTGGCTCACTAGCGGTCCCTGGCAGCCAACTGCTGCAACAACTCCAGCTGATAGTGCTGGCCTCTACTAAATTGCGAACCACCCGGGGATTGAGAAATGAAAGACGAAAATATTCCAAAGCTGACCTTAAAACAAGTCGACTATCAGTACCAGTTGGGTAAAGAGAGACGACACTGTCGGTTTAGAGGCCCTATTCAAATACACATGGGCCCTATTTTTTACAGATGTCAAAATCAAACTCGAATATCTTTTTGATTAGATAATTGTGGTTGTTTTAACTGTTACCATACTTAATTACAATGCCAAACCATCAAAATGGCTATCTCAACTCAAATATAATGTGAAGGTGAGATAGTCCCTTTAATGGAATAATGGGTACCCGTCTTAATGGAAAATTCCGATTTGAGCTAGTAGTGGAACTGGTCATAACTTTGTAACACTTGATTTAATTTCCTGTGTACTACAGAAAAGAGGTGTCATCTGAAAGTTAACCAAATTCCTGTTGAATGACGATAAACTTCTAGAAATATTCCTAGAACCTCTTAAATTTCGCGCGACAGTCGTGAATGCATTAGCTAATACGCAGGCCACACAACACCAAATGCAAACTTTTGCCATCGAAGCACATACAAATACTGCAGAGAAACACTTACAAATACTGCAGATATTCCCAACAAGGACCCATTCAAGGAAATAGTTCACCTTCAACATTAGTTTTAAACTGAGATAGCAGTTTTGTAGCCCGTGTTGTCTGCGAGCACTATCTGCAAGTTGTCTTGACTGAAAAGACTCCCCCCTGCCGAATATATTTGATTTCTTGGCGAAGGAATGCGGTGCTGGTGAAAGAATGTTATGCTGGATGTTATCCCGGGCAGAGGCTATACCATCAGCTAATCAGCGATTCAGCTTGCAGCTGGTGCTAGCAAGCGAACCGCCGGCCGCCGGTTGGCACATCTCTAATGCGAGTCTATCCTTACGCGACTATTTTCGAATCTGATTGGCTGAACCATTTTTTTCATTCGCGTGACGTCAGGACTCTGACTCAGAGAGTATGCATATAGTTTTGATAAACAATAATAATTGCCGGCCTTCTGTCCTGAATCGGCGCGATATAAGGCCATTTTTGACAGTATACAAATAAATTGTATTACAAATATAATCAAATCGTGTTTGGGAGAGAGAAAAAAATCCAAGGTGAACTATTTCCTTTAAAGGGAGATAATCACATTTTGATTTTGTTAGCAACAATTGATTTGGCTACCGTTATGGTATTAAAATGATGTGATCTAAATGTAAGAATAAAATAAAATTATTCCCTCATTCAAAGTTCGAAGTTTGGGGAAATTAATGATCGGTATTTTCCTTCCACTATTGGAAAGTGCAACATCGCTTTTGCATCAATCTGTTCAACGTTGTTGAATGGGCACTTATAAACAAATCGCCGACACTAAATAAGTAAGGTAATAGGCCACTGTTAAACTGACGATTTCAATGCACTTTTTCAAATTATTGTTGATTGTTCATAACATTTTGGCACATATTCCTAAAAGATGGAGTGCAGGAAACATATTGCATACCTTCATTATAAATAGCAATGCGTGGGGAGGCTAATTTACGGAATTCGTTACCCGAGTACTTGCTGATTATAAGCGTGGAACGCTTATCAACTATGACTTGAAATGTCTATCGGTAGGAATTGTTATATGCAAAATGTAACGAATTTACAATATATTTTGGTTTCGTCTATCGATTTCAGGTGCTAACTCCAGTTTTGTGGAAAAAAGGTAATTATCACCCTTTAGCTCTGATTGAAAATCAGATCCCTCTGAATCGACCTGAAACCCATACAGCTCATAAATCCATTAACACCACTGTGGTTATCACACAACAATGGCCAATGGACATAGCACATCTGTCAACACAGCCGTCCATCGTTAGTCAGACGTTCCTCCACGTGAGACTCGTGACGTCAAACTTACCCCTCCCACTCTCCCAGCTCCCGGCGGCGGTAGAAGCTCATGTTTCGTCTCAGCTTCGTCTGCGTCGCGATGCCTCTAGGCGACTCTGCCTCCTCAGTCACACCGACTGACACCTCAACTGACACACAGACAGACTGACACAGGCACACTGACACAGGCAGCCGTCCGCCCCGCGTGGCCCGCACTGTTCACTTTCCACCAAAACTCTCCTCTCTGCCCGCCACTCGCCACAGGTGTCCGTCTCTCCCTCTGGCTGGCGCAGCTGCTGCCGCCTGCTTCACACGGGCGCCCGAGGCGGTGAGGAGGCGTGCCCCGGCTCGGGCGCCGCGGGCCGCTGTCAGGGGGAGGGAAAGGAGGGAGGGGCGGATGTCCGTCACGCTGAACAGATGAGACGTGGAGCCGTGACAGGCGCCAGTCAGGCGGCACCGGAGCCGAACAGGCATGTTTATTGACGCGGATTGACTGTCGGCTTTCTGGCTCTGAATAGCCACCGCGGTAGCTGAGTAGTGCAGATTGAACGGAAGTCAGCGGTCACCGAAAATCGGCGATTGGCCGAGAATAAAACTAGGATTGCTTGCAGTAGCCAAAAATATTTGTCTATGACGTATTGTTGGCTTGATTCACCATCATGGCCAAGTATCAAAGTATCAAAATAAGAAGAGCTTATGTCATGTATCGTCAACTCAACTAAAAGTGGCTATGATAATGATCTTGCGGGACAGACGGGTGTACTTGCGTTGTGTGTGCATGGAAATGGACATATGCTGTGAGGATATGTGAGGAGAGGATACGAGCAAAGACGAGCTTCCTCGCCCGCACAAGCCGTTCTTGTTTTGTTTTGCGTTTTCACAAAGCATTCTTCGTATCAAATTACCACTACTCGGCAGACAGCTGTAGCTATATAGTGGCAGGAGTAGCAGCAGCCAACCAAATTCGTTGACATTTTACTTCGAACATCATTCAAAGTTCTAACACGCAAACAAGCTAATTACGCTAGCAATTACGTCACCCTCGTAAATAATGCCATCGTTTCTAAAACATTTTATTCAGCACGAGATTTATGCCACATGTGAAAACAAAGGCCAGCAGCATTAGTAAAACAAACACGGAGTCACACTCGGAAAACAAGTAAAATTAACTTCTCACTCAAAAGTAAAAACACGTATTAACTCAACCCTCGCCCGGGTAGGACAAAATCACTACGTGTTCGGGTAGGGGGTAGGTACGACCCCCCCCCCCCCCCCTCCCCCCTTAGCGTTTCGCCCCTAATTGAGCTAGAGCTTCGCGTCAAAGACGAGCGTGTTGCTTGTGATGAGAGGAAGCGGATGATATCCGATGTTAAGGTCTTTGGTCATTAGGTGACCTCTGAGGTCATGTCAATGACCCAAAAGTCATCACAATTGTAAATGCGTATAAATGGAATTTTATTAAGCTAGAATCGTGAATGAGCATGTCACAATGCTTAATGGGTGCCCAATTCGTAATCAGCGTCACAAAGTGTCCTAAAAACTGTCAAATTTAAAAAAGGTCATGTCAGGTCATCTGAGGTCAGTGACCTCGGTTGACCTGTGGAAGTGCATGCCCCCAATGGAACATATAATTATGTAAAATGGATTCCAAATTTGAAATCAGTGTCACAAAATGTCCTAGAAACCGCCAGAAGCCCAAAAAATCATCTGAGGTCATCGGAGGTCAATGACCTCAGTTGACCTCTGAGAAGGTCAATCGAGGTCAAAATCGCAGTGGAACCACAACTGTCACCTGGCAACACCTGTGCATATGGTCCTGAACAAAAAAAAAAACACTCGAAAACTGCACAAGTTACAAGCATCGATACTGCGGGACGCCAGTTGCGCCTGACATGACCTTGAGAAACAGGTCATAGATCACGGGTCATGTGGGTTAGAAATTCAAAATTTTCAAGGTATGTGGGATTTTTTTCTTCAAAGTAGGGTGCTGAAAGTTGCATCGAAATCGGTTGGAAACTACGCGAGTTATTGCATAAAAACCGAGGGGAGGGGGTGGCATCCACCCCCCTACCCGGGCGAGGGTTGTAAAGGGAGATATTCACCTTTGTATTTTGTTAGCAACAATTGCTTTGGCTCCCGTTATGGTATTAAAATGATGTGGTCTAAATTTAAGAATTAAATAAAATTATTCCCTAATTCAAAGTTGGAAGTTTGGGAAAATGAATGATCGGTATTTGCCCTCCAATATTGGAAAGCGCAACATCCAGCAAGCGCAGCAAGCGCAGCAAGCGCCTTTACATCCATCTGTTCAACGTTGTTGAATGTGCACTTATAAATAAATCGCCGACACTAAATAGGTCGCCCTCACCGCCACTGCTAAACTGACGATTTCAATTCACTTTTTTCAAATGATTGTTGATTGTTCATAAAAGTTTGGCACATATTCGCAAAAGATAGAGTGCAGGAAACATATTGCATACCTTCATGATACATAACAATGCGTAGGGAGGCTAATTTACTGAATTCGTTACCGAGTACTTGCTGATTATAAGCGTGGAACGCTTATCATCTATGACTTGAAATAGATATTGGTAGGAATTGTTATATGCAAAATGCAATGAATTTACAATATATTTTGGTCTCGTCTATCGATTTCAGGTGCTAACTCCTTTTTTGTGTGGAAAAGGTGATTATCTCCCTTTAACCAAATAACCAGCCCCGCTGAACAGGGCTGTGTTCAGCTGGTTTTAGTTATTATCTGTCCTCTATACGTAGCTTGCCCTCTTGACGGATGTTTATGCAGCACGGGTGGTGCGACCACTGCCTGCATCCCACAAGTGTTAGTACCAGCTGCTGCAACATTGCAGTCTTCACCACATCAATGTGTACCGCCACCCGATCGAACACCCCATATGTGATATGTGTACCCTCCATCCGGATTCTGTACACCCCACCCGGTCTAGCATGGAGGGCACATACGAGATCCCGTATGCACCCTACACCCACCCTAAACACCCCGTCTGTACCCCTCACCCGTCTAATACCCCGCTGTACCCTCCACCCGACCTAATACCCCGCTGTACCTTCCACCCGGAATAATACCCCGCTGTACCCTCCACCCGACCTAATACCCCACTGTACCCTCCACCCGGCATAATACCCCGCTGTACCCTCCACCCGGCCTAATACCCCGATGTACCCTCCACCCAGCCTAATACCCCGCTGTACCCTCCACCCGGCCTAATACCCGCTGTACCCTCCACCCAGCCTAATACCCCGATGTACCCTCCACCCGGCCTAATACCCCGCTGTACCCTCCACCCAGCCTAATACCCCGCTGTACCCTCCACCCGGCCTAATACCCCGCTGTACCCTCCACCCGGCTTAACACCCGCAGTACCTTCAACCCGGCATAATACCCCGCTGTACTCTCCACCCGGCCTAATACCCCGCTGTACCCTCCACCCAACCTAACATCCCGCTGTACCCTCCACCCGGCCTAATACCCCGCTGTACCCTCCACCCGGCTTAACACCCCGATGTACCTCCACCCGGCCTAATACCCCGCTGTACGCTCCACCCAACCTAACATCCCGCTGTACCCTCCACCCGGCCTAATACTCCGCTGTACCCTCCACCCGGCCTAATACCCCGCTGTACCCTCCACCCGGCCTAATACCCTGCTGTACCCTCCACCCGGCAAAATACCCCGCTGTACCCTCCACCCGGCCTAATACCCCACTGTACCCTATACCCGGCTTAACGCCCGATGTACCTTCAACCCAGCCTAATACCCCGCTGTACCCTCCACCCGGCATAATACCCCGCTGTACCCTCCACCCAACCTAACATCCCGCTGTACCCTCCACCCGGCCTAATACCCCGCTGTACCCTCCACCCGGCTTAACACCCACTGTACCTTCAACCCGGCCTAATACCCCGCTGTACCCTCCACCCGGCCTAATACCCCGCTGTACCCTCCACCCAACCTAACATCCCGCTGTACCCTCCACCCGGCCTAATACCCCGCTGTACCCTCCACCCGGCTTAACACCCCGATGTACCTCCACCCGGCCTAATACCCCGCTGTACCCTCCACCCAACCTAACATCCCGCTGTACCCTCCACCCGGCCTAATACCCCGCTGTACCCTCCACCCGGCCTAATACCCCGCTGTACCCTCCACCCGGCCTAATACCCCGCTGTACCCTCCACCCGGCTTAACGCCTGTTGTACCTTCAACCCGGCCTAATACCCCGCTGTACCCTCCACCCGGCCTAATACCCCGTTGTACCCTCAACCCAACCTAACATCCCGCTGTACCCTCCACCCGGCCTAATACCCCGCTGTACCCTCCACCCGGCCTAATACCCCGCTGTACCCTCCACCCAACCTAACATCCCGCTGTACCCTCCACCCGGCCTAATACCCCGTTGTACCCTCCACCCGGCCTAATACCCCGCTGTACCCTCCACCCGGCCTAATACCCCGCTGTACCATCCACCCGGCTTAACACCCCGATGTACCTCTACCCGGCCTAATACCCTGCTGCACCCTCCACCCAACCTAACATCCCGATGTACCCTCCACCCAGCCTAATACCCCGCTGTACCCTCCACCCGGCCTAATACCCCGCTGTACCCTCTACCCGGCCTAATACCCCGCTGTACCCTCCACCCGACCTAATAACCCGCTGTACCGGAGTACGCTGTACGGAGCGGACCCGCGTCTGCTGTCCGGCCGCGCGGGATGGACGACACTGCCCGTCGCCGCCGGGACGGAGGAGCCAACACTACCGCGGCACGCGCGCCGGGCGTCTGGTGCAGCGGAGACGGCACCGGTCCTGCCGCGACGACACCACCTTCAGACCGTCCGTCGTGTGCGGGACGCCGGCGGAGCGTGTCCCTGCTGCCTCGAGCTCTGATGGTGTCGGGACCGACGGGACGGTGACTCGATGTCTCCTGACACCGCCGCGTCTGACACTGCAAGTGAGACACACCGGCTCGAGCGGCGGATATGGACCAGTGACGGACATTACTCCATCGGACACATCAACGCGCGTTCTCTGGCGCCCAGACACACCGGCTCGAGTGGCGGATACGGACCAGTGACGGACATTACTCCATCGGACACATCAACGCGCGTTCTCTGGCGCCCAGACACACCGGCTCGGGCGGCGGATACGGACCGGTGACGGACATTACTCCATCGGACACATCAACGCGCGTTCTCTGGCGCCCAGACTGACACACCGGCTCGGGCGGCGGATACGGACCAGTGACGGACATTACTCCATCGGACACATCAACGCGCGTTCTCTGGCGCCCAGACTGACACACCGGCTCGAGCGGCGGATACGGACCAGTGACGGACATTACTCCATCGGACACATCAACGCGCGTTCTCTGGCGTCCAGACTGAATGAGGTGACACACCGGCTCGAGCGGCGGATACGGACCAGTGACGGACATTACTCCATCGGACACATCAACGCGCGTTCTCTGGCGCCCAGACTGACACACCGGCTCGAGCGGCGGATACGGACCAGTGACGGACATTACTCCATCGGACACATCAACGCGCGTTCTCTGGCGTCCAGACTGAATGAGGTGACACACCGGCTCGAGCGGCGGATACGGACCAGTGACGGACATTACTCCATCGGACACATCAACGCGCGTTCTCTGGCGCCCAGACACACCGGCTCGAGCGGCGGATACGGACCAGTGACGGACATTACTCCATCGGACACATCAACGCGCGTTCTCTGGCGCCCAGACTGACACACCGGCTCGAGCGGCGGATACGGACCAGTGACGGACATTACTCCATCGGACACATCAACGCGCGTTCTCTGGCGTCCAGACTGACACACCGGCTCGAGTGGCGGATACGGACCAGTGACGGACATTACTCCATCGGACACATCAACGCGCGTTCTCTGGCGCCCAGACTGACACACCGGCTCGGGCGGCGGATACGGACCAGTGACGGACATTACTCCATCGGACACATCAACGCGCGTTCTCTGGCGCCCAGACTGACACACCGGCTCGGGCGGCGGATACGGACCAGTGACGGACATTACTCCATCGGACACATCAACGCGCGTTCTCTGGCGCCCAGACACACCGGCTCGAGTGGCGGATACGGACCGGTGACGGACATTACTCCATCGGACACATCAACGCGCGTTCTCTGGCGTCCAGACTGAATGAGGTGACACACCGGCTCGAGCGGCGGATACGGACCGGTGACGGACATTACTCCATCGGACACATCAACGCGCGTTCTCTGGCGCCCAGACTGACACACCGGCTCGAGCGGCGGATACGGACCAGTGACGGACATTACTCCATCGGACACATCAACGCGCGTTCTCTGGCGCCCAGACACACCGGCTCGAGCGGCGGATACGGACCAGTGACGGACATTACTCCATCGGACACATCAACGCGCGTTCTCTGGCGCCCAGACACACCGGCTCGAGCGGCGGATACGGACCGGTGACGGACATTACTCCATCGGACACATCAACGCGCGTTCTCTGGCGTCCAGACTGAATGAGGTGACACACCGGCTCGAGCGGCGGATACGGACCGGTGACGGACATTACTCCATCGGACACATCAACGCGCGTTCTCTGGCGCCCAGACTGACACACCGGCTCGAGCGGCGGATACGGACCAGTGACGGACATTACTCCATCGGACACATCAACGCGCGTTCTCTGGCGCCCAGAACCGCCGCGTCTGACTGCAAGTGAGACACACCGGCTCGAGCGGCGGATACGGACCGGTGACGGACATTACTCCATCGGACACATCAACGCGCGTTCTCTGGCGCCCAGACACACCGGCTCGAGCGGCGGATACGGACCAGTGACGGACATTACTCCATCGGACACATCAACGCGCGTTCTCTGGCGTCCAGACTGACACACCGGCTCGAGCGGCGGATGCGGACCAGTGACGGACATTACTCCATCGGACACATCAACGCGCGTTCTCTGGCGTCCAGACTGAATGAGGTGTGCTACCTTCTGCAGAGTGAGAAACTTGAGGTACTCTGTATCTGTGAGACCTGGCTCTCTGAAGTGTCCTCGACGCCGTCCTTCTCGTGCCGGGCTACAGGCTGTACAGATGCGACCGACCGGGAGGCCGTCGGGGCGGAGGTGTCGCTGTCCTGGTTTCTGAGGATCTCCGAGTGACACATCTACACGATTTCAGTGACGGCGACCCCGGCGTGGAGGCTCTCTGGCTGTCGGTTGACGGAGCCGGCCGGTCGACCGTGATCGTCGGCGCCATCTACCGGCCGCCCGGTGCACTCACAGTTCGACTGCGTGACGCTGTTCATGGTCATCTTGAGGTGGCGCTGGCTACCGGAAAATCTGTTTTTGTCCTCGGCGACTTTAATGTAAACCTTTTAAATCCTGACACCGCTGGCTCACGGAATTGTATTTCGCTTCGGAGTGTCCAGCTCATAACGGAGCCGACTCACCCGCATCCCACTCTAGCTTTACTGGATTTGGCGTTGACAAATGTTCCTACTGTGATTACCGAAGTCTCTGTTTTACCGGATCTCTTAGCTGATCATTATCCCATCATCATTCAACCTTCATCTCCTCGACCACGCCAACCACCATCTACCGTCCCCTCGCGACCATGGCATCGTGTTGACTGGAACGACTTTTCACTTGGCATCTTAAATGCGCATTGGACTGTTTTTACTCGGCAACTGATATCAACACCAAACTGTCGTATTTCATGAGTGTCTGGGACGCTGTTGTTGAGGCGCACTGTCCGGTGGCGATTCGTCGTGTTCGACGCCCTGGCTGCCCCTGGCTGCGTGACGGGGCGGTTAGAGCGGTCATGGCGGAGCGTGACGCAGCGCGCCGTGTGTGGGCCGCCTCCCGTACAGTGGCCGACCGGGAGGCCTACCGACGACTGCGGAACCGGGCTAAACTGTTGTTGACCCGTGCGCGTAGGACCTACCTCGATGAGCTTTTGCGAAAGGACTCCAAACGCTTCTGGCGCAGCTGAGGCGGTTCGGTGCGGATTTCTCTCCGAAGATGTCCACACCTCTGTCACCAGCTGACGGAGCCAGCTTGAGTACTGATCAGCTCAATGAGCATTTTGCTGATGTAGGCGCTCGCGTGGCCGCTGAGGCTGCCCAGTCCGCACGAGAAACAGATTCCGCTCTTATGGGTCCGAGGCCCTACACGGTGTGCTCGTCGGGTTTCGCCCACACTGTGTAACGTTGCCTGAACTGACGCGTGTCATCGGCCGGCTCAGTGCGTCGAGGGCTGTCGGGGTCGACGGCATACCACTGTCCGCTGTCCGCAGCTGCCTTCCTGCCATCGCCCCACATATCCTTCACCTCATCAACTCATCCATATCAACTCTTACCTTTCCAGATGCATGGAAAGTTGCCGTCGTTACCCCCATCCACAAATCTGGCGACCCTCTAAATCCGGGCAACTTTCGCCCAATTCCAATCCTTCCGGCCATATCTAAAATACTCTAGAAAGTTGTGTGCTCACAGCTCAGTTCCTACCTTATCACAAACCGTATCCTCTCCCCTTTCCCAATATGCATACCGACCATCCCACTCCACTGAAGATGCCCTTCTCGATGTTGTTGAGTGGGCGGCTCGGAAGGTCGATGTTGGAGATATCACGTGTCTGACGTCGATCGACCTGAGCAGGGCATTCGACAGTGTTGACCACCCGATGCTTCTGAACAAGCTCGAGTGGTATGGCGGTTAATTCTGCTGGTTCAGGAGCTACCTCACAGGCCGCTCTCAACTCGTCTGCGGAGGTACCGCAGCGGCTGTGCCCCTCACCCACGGGGTCCCTCAGGGGTCTATTATGGGCCCTATCCTCTTCCTCCTTTTTGTTAATGACCTCTCCTGCTTCCTACCCCATTTGCACGTGACCGCCACATTTACCAAATAAATGTATTTCATCGCAGTAACGCATTTACTGGAAGTGTTATTCAATACTTCCACAGCCACCGCCTTCAGCGCCATCTATTGCGCGGTATAGTAACTTCGTTCTATAAGCGGTTTCTCAGCTGCTGACCGCTACTGAGGTGCGGGAAATGAACCAGCGTGACCCCTATGGCAATGGTCTAACCAGAAATAATTTTGAACTAACCCAGCAATGACCTTGTTACTCCTTGTTGCACCCTGGTTGTACTACAACTTTGGCCACCCGTACACCACATAACACCATGTCCAGCAGATCCTGCGTCACGGGCAGCGGCGCTGCAGTCACCGTCTTCCGCAGCGCGCGCAGACAGGTATCCAGGGCAGTCCAGCTTGTATGTTGGTGAACACGTCGGCAGAGTCATGGGAGGCGGCGAAGCCGGTCCCTCAGCGCCCCCGCTCGTCCTCAGCCACCTACAGACTGGCGGCGATGAG
>JAXIVJ010011640.1:0-42964 GCA_036785665.1 Chirona hameri | reverse complement strand
CTTAGGTCTTTTCCAAATCTCTTCTGCCTTCTTCTTTAACCTGATCAGCAATCCCTTCGGATATTTAAGCCTAGTGAAAGTTTGAACAATATGCTCTATCTCCTCTGTCAAGTATTCTTCATCGCAAATTCGGAAAGCTCTCAGAAAGAAGCCTATGACTACCCCACTTTTGACACGTTCGCTATGGCCGGAATAGTAATGAACATAGTCTTCCTTGTTTGTAGGTTTTCTATATACTTTGAACTTGAATTTCGCTTCTACTCTCACAATACTTGTATCCAAAAATGGCAAGGATCCATTTTTCTCATGTTCAACGGTGAACTGCACTTTTGAATTTACTTTATTCAACAAATCTACCTTCTCTTCTAGATTTGTTTCTTTAGGAACTATCACCAAGACATCATCCACGTATCTCAGCCAAATACTTTCTCTTCCCATGATACGCAGGAATTTTTTCTCTTCTAAGCTTTCCATGAACAAGTTTGCTGCCAATGGGCTCAGCGGTGAGCCCATAGCCAGGCCACTGTGTTGGAGGTACTCGTGTCCGTTGAATTTAAAACAACCGAACTGCATGCACAGCTTCACCAGATCCATATAATCATCTTTTGGTAGAGGAAGGTTGTCAACATCCATGCAATTTACGACTTCACGGATCACGTCTAAGGCGCCGTCGATTTGGAGATGCATGGAGATGCAGGAATTTAACATCAGGAAGAAGATCACAAGCAACTTAAATCGTTTAAAATTTCTCAAAGATTGTTTAGCCGAGCAAGTTTTACCGAAGTCTGCACCAGCCGCCTTGAAAAATAGTTTTAAGCCGTTTAGCGAGACGGCAAACGCGTACTTAAAAGACGCGTGTAGTGATCTAAAAGATAATATTCATGTTTTAAACGATGAGAGAAAGGGAACAAAGCTAACAAACAACCATGAACCAAACGATAAAGAAGCTAGACATGGAACAACGCAGCAATCTCAAGCATAAACTATCAGAATTATGTACAAATAGTAGATGGAAAGATGCAGGAAACGCCGATATCGTGGTGAACTTTTCTTCACGACCGATAACCGACTACGAACGAGAAGCGCTATCGCTAGGCCTGAAGTTCGACTCCGGGAAGGATAGGTTCTCTTTGCCGAACATATAGAACGGAACTACAAGTGGAGGGACAACGATGCAAACAAGGGATACGTTCAAGGCATTTTGACTTGTTGTAAAGCTTTAGCCGACGAAGAAAAAAGTTACCTACCAAGAAGATACATAACTGCATTGAGAGATTTATCAAATGACCAGAAAGTAGTAGTCACGCAGGCTGACAAAGGAGGTGGAGTTATTATTATGGACAAGGCGGAGTACGATATTAAAATGATGGAGCTTCTAGAGGATACTAATACATACGAAAAGAAGCCGTCTGGTTTTGCGGAAAAACAAAGCAAAAGCTTCAATCAGAGAGCTCGGAATATCATGAGGAAAACTGAACAGGGAAAGAAGCTCCAACATCTACTGGAAGAAGCACCAACAGCTCCACGGATGAGAGGTTTGCCGAAAATTCATAAGGAAAATGTCCCAATGCGACCAATCACGTCAGGGATCGGAAGCGCTCCGCACAAGCTGGCAAAAGTGCTAGCGAGACCACTCACGGCCACGCTGGGAAGCATCAGCACGAGCCACGTCAAGAACACAACGGAGATGATGGATAGAGTTAAAGACATTGATGCCTCTGACAGGAAGATGGCCAGTTTCGACGTTAAATCTTTATTTACAAATGTACAAATCGACGGCGCCTTAGACGTGATCCGTGAAGTCGTAAATTGCATGGATGTTGACAACCTTCCTCTACCAAAAGATGATTATATGGATCTGGTGAAGCTGTGCATGCAGTTCGGTTGTTTTAAATTCAACGGACACGAGTACCTCCAACACAGTGGCCTGGCTATGGGCTCACCGCTGAGCCCATTGGCAGCAAACTTGTTCATGGAAAGCTTAGAAGAGAAAAAATTCCTGCGTATCATGGGAAGAGAAAGTATTTGGCTGAGATACGTGGATGATGTCTTGGTGATAGTTCCTAAAGAAACAAATCTAGAAGAGAAGGTAGATTTGTTGAATAAAGTAAATTCAAAAGTGCAGTTCACCGTTGAACATGAGAAAAATGGATCCTTGCCATTTTTGGATACAAGTATTGTGAGAGTAGAAGCGAAATTCAAGTTCAAAGTATATAGAAAACCTACAAACAAGGAAGACTATGTTCATTACTATTCCGGCCATAGCGAACGTGTCAAAAGTGGGGTAGTCATAGGCTTCTTTCTGAGAGCTTTCCGAATTTGCGATGAAGAATACTTGACAGAGGAGATAGAGCATATTGTTCAAACTTTCACTAGGCTTAAATATCCGAAGGGATTGCTGATCAGGTTAAAGAAGAAGGCAGAAGAGATTTGGAAAAGACCTAAGAAGAAAACCGAGAAGAATGGCAATACTATGGTCATTTCTGCTCCATACTCAAAACCAGGCGTCGTGATCGCGAAGAAGTTGGAGTCCGTAGGAGTCAGAGTAGCCATGACGTCGGGCAAGAAAATTGGAGATATGTTAAAGAAAAGCGTTAAGAAAACAAACGAAGGGAAGAGCGTGGTATATGAAATTCCTTGTTCCGGTTGCAGCAAGACATATGTAGGAGAAACGGGTAGGGGTATAGAAATTCGGAGAAAGGAGCACCAACGAGATGTGAGGAATCACAGCCTATCAAATGCAATAGTACTTCACATAGATAAGTGTCAGCATCTACCAGTTTGGAGTCAAACCAAGATCCTGGAGAAAGGAATGAAAAAACAGACGAGAAAATTTTTAGAAGCTGCGCACATCGCCAACAGAGAAACGTTTAATTCTAGAATTGGATTTGTTACTTATGCAATGCCGGCGGCGAAACTAACTGTAAGCGCCAAAGAGAGAAAAGCATGAGGAACTAGTCATTATTTTCAATATGTGTTGCTTGTGTATCTCTTTCATTCCAGATCATCTTCGATTGTGTTGTACAGTGAACAAGATACTCATGTATTGAAACGTTTGTACTTAATATATCACATTTTTGAATTCCTTTATCACTTAGCATATATATATATATATATATATATATATATATATATATATATATATATATATATATATATATATATATATATATATATATATATATATATATATATATATATATATATATATATATATATATATATATATATATATATATATATATATATATATATATATATATATATATATATATATATATATATATATATATATATATATATATATATATATATATATATATATATATATATATATATATATATATATATATATATATATATATATATATATATATATATATAATATATATATATATATATATATATATATATATATATATATATATATATATATATATATATATATATATATATATATATATATATATATATATATATATATATATATATATATATATATATATATATATATATATATATATATATATATATATATATATATATATATATATATATATATATATATATATATATATATATATATATATATATATATATATATATATATATATATATATATATATATATATATATATATATATATATATATATATATATATATATATATATATATATATATATATATATATATATATATATATATATATATATATATATATATATATATATATATATATATATATATATATATATATATATATATATATATATATATATAATATATATATATATATATGATATATATATATATATATATATATATATATATATATATATATATATATATATATATATATATATATATATATATATATATATATATAGTATTGGACATTAAGTTTCAACTTAAGCATTCGGCCGTTACCCCCCCCCCCCCAACCGATTTCATAGAGTTCCACTACTGCTAACCTGTTCGAGACCAGTGGCGACTCATGTTGGTGACTACCACTGCGCGTGGTGCGTGCCGCGTGAAGGGTGTTGAAAAGTGTTTGCTCGCAAAAACTTCGCAACGGCTGGGCAGATTATGTGCAAATTTGATGTGTGGTTAGGGACCCCTCAGCCGCCAGTTTCCTACAATTCAGAGGTGGGGTTCCTCTGCACGTGCGCACGTGCACACCCCTATTCTATATCTCAGGAACGGCTGAGCCGATTGTGTTCTAATTTCGTGTGTGGTTAGGGACCTCTCAGCCGCCGCCTTTCCACAAGTCAGGGGTGGGGTCCACAAGTCAGGGCCTCTGCACGTGCGCACGTGCTCACCATTTTTTTTGTATTTCAGAAACTACTTACCCGATGGAGTTGAAATTCACCGTACATTTCGATCGCGCTCGCACGTTCATCGCCAATTACGGCGCCTTACTGGTAAATTATACTAATTAATTACTGATAAATAAATACAGAATTATGCAGCAGAATTTGCAAGTATATTCATTAATTAATGATTGAGTGATTGCCCCAGAGTCATATAATTAAATCTCTCTTTTCAGCCTATCTTTCGTAAATATGGCGCATACGTAAGGCAGAAAAGTCGTTGTCATGCAAGCGTGTACTCCCGGAGGTCGTCATATAGGCGAACGGCTTCAGACCAAGAACAAGTTACCTACTTTTTAAATGTGCAGCAGAATTTCGATATGTTTAACCCATTGCGAATTAACCTTCTCACTAATTGTCGCATAGCTTACCTTTCCACACTGCCACCTCACATGGATAGTGTTTGTTGCCGTTGTTGTTATTTAAGCTGACAGAAAGAACATAACTTCACTTCAAGCTTGATATTGTCTAGAAGACTTAAATCAAAGGCACTCGTGAATAGATAACCACTATTTATTTTATATTGAAGGCAAACTGATATAACAAAATAATCGTTAATCCACAAAGTGACAATATTCATCCACCATGGTGTTATAAAAAGGCACTATTCATCTGATATTTCCGAATCATCCACGTGTTGACTTACGATTTTGCTCTCAATGCATTGCAAAGTCAATGAAACGTGAAATCCCATTGTTAATGGTAGGTTAATGGTAGGTTAATGGTAGGTTAATGGTACATATTTCAGTGGAAAGCGCACTCACGTCTCTGATAGGTTCCTCATATTTTTTTTGGCACGCAACGATTGGTATAAATAAACGTCAACCCATTGAGAAGTTCTGAACATTTCTTAAGCATTAAAAGGTCAACAATTATTCTGCGGACAGCTTCATAAACTCGCTTATGGCAAGACATTTTGTAATCATGAACGAGATAATATAAAAATGAAGTTTGCAACACCTTATATTAGTTTAAAAGGCTTTTTAAAAGTAGCTGTGCCAGTGACCGGAGCACAGGCACACATTAAGCATCGTCAGAATTCAGCGATGCATCAGTGCATCATCGTCAGAATTCAGCGATGCATCAGTGCATCATCGTCAGGATCCTGTGATGCATCAGTGCAGCATCGTCAGGATCCTGTGATGCGTCAATGCAGCATCGTCAGAATTCCGCGATGCATCAGTGCATCATCGTCAGGATCCTGTGATGCATCAGTGCAGCATCGTCAGGATCCTGTGATGCGTCAGTGCAGCATCGTCAGAATTCCGCGATGCATCAGTGCAGCATCGTCAGGATCCTGTGATGCATCAGTGCAGCATCGTCAGGATCCTGTGATGCATCAGTGCAGCATCGTCAGGATCCTGTGATGCGTCAGTGCATCATCGTCAGGATCCTGTGATGCATCAGTGCAGCATCGTCATGTTCCTGTGATGCATCAGTGCAGCATCGTCAGGATCCTGTATGCATCAGTGCAGCATCGTCAGGATCCTGTGATGCATCAGTGCATCTTCGTCATGTTCCTGTGATGCATCAGTGCAGCATCGTCAGGATCCTGTATGCATCAGTGCAGCATCGTCAGGATCCTGTGATGCATCAGTGCAGCATCGTCAGGATCCTGTGATGCGTTAGTGCAGCATCGTCAGGATCCTGTGATGCGGACTTCTTTGACTGTACTGACTCGGGAATAAGGTACAAAAATAAGAAAACAGGTATTGACCTGGACACAAGACGTGGATGACGAAACCGCTAAGGTCAATTTCACCATTCCGTTTCGCTCGCAAGGTGTTACAATAATGAGTGTGTTCCATTTCACTTATCGTGCTGCTAAATAGTTCTCGAAATGACACAGTGGTCTACCTTAACAATGAGTTGGTTGGCAGTCTGGCACAGGTGTATGGTATTGGTCATTGATCGCCGCTTCCTGCGCCTGTGACTGGGGCTCGATTCCCAGGCAGGCCCTTGTATGAAGTGTGGCCTGGCTCCCACTTCATCCTTGGAACTGGGCGAGAGTTCCAGTCAGCCAACTGGTCCCAGGACGATGCGTTGCTTAACCCAAAATCGACCAACCAAAAAGGAGTGGCTGAAGCTGTTTACCGTGAGAATGTATGGGGAAGCCACCGAATGAGGAGTTTGTTCTGCACTTCACTGTGAGGAAATCAGCTGTTTCGTTCAGGTTTTACCGCATCCTTCTAAAACTGATCGCAAGAAGGACCTGCAGCCTTCATTGCGATGCATCTGAATCTTACCTGCCAGTGCCAACCTGAAGAGAGCGAATGCGGATAGGCTGCATCTGAATCTTACCTGCCAGTGCCGACCTGAAGAGAGCGAATGCGGACAGGCTGCATCTGAATCTTACCTGCCAGTGCCGACCTGAAGAGAGCGAGTGAGGGTATCTGAATCTTACCTCAGATACCCTCACTGAGGTAAGATTGCATGCATCTGAATCTTACCTGCCAGTGCCGACCTGAAGAGAGCGAGTGAGGGTAGGCTGCATCTGAATCTTACCTGCCAGTGCCGACCTGAAGAGAGCGAGTGAGGGTAGGCTGCATCTGAATCTTACCTGCCAGTGCCGACCTGAAGAGAGCGAGTGAGGGTAGGCTGCATCTGAATCTTACCTGCCAGTGCCGACCTGAAGAGAGCGAGTGAGGGTAGGCTGCATCTGAATCTTACCTGCCAGTACCGACCTGAAGAGAGCGAGTGAGGGTAGGCTGCATCTGGATCTTACCTGCCAGTGCCGACCTGAAGAGAGCGAGTGAGGGTAGGCTGCATCTGGTTCTTACCTGCCAGTGCCGACCTGAAGAGAGCGAGTGAGGGTAGGCTGCATCTGAATCTTACCTGCCAGTGCCGACCTGAAGAGAGCGAGTGAGGGTAGGCTGCATCTGAATCTTACCTGCCAGTGCCGACCTGAAGAGAGCGAGTGAGGGTAGGCTGCATCTGAATCTTACCTGCCAGTGCCGACCTGAAGAGAGCGAGTGAGGGTAGGCTGCATCTGGTTCTTACCTGCCAGTGCCGACCTGAAGAGAGCGAGTGAGGGTAGGCTGCATCTGAATCTTACCTGCCAGTGCCGACCTGAAGAGAGCGAGTGAGGGTAGGCTGCATCTGGATCTTACCTGCCAGTGCCGACCTGAAGAGAGCGAGTGAGGGTAGGATCTGGTAGGATCTGGTAGCATCTGGTTGATCCTTCTGATTATAGCGATCACAGGCAGAGCGGAAGTCAATTTAGTATCTTATGCAAAGAAAGGGCTAGGTTGGATCAAACTTAGCTTGAGTCAAAGGTCAAAGAGCAAGTCAGAGAGTTGCTTTCAAGCTTAGTTACAGCCCCATGTGTCCAAGCATGACATTTTATCACTTACGGAAATGGAGTGATGCCACAATGAATAGATGGCATTGAGAAATAACACCGATCTATTTATGCTAGCATTGCAAACACTTTAGGTACTTTTAATGATTGCCGTGCGTAAGTTTCAAATATTTAAGTTATATTATGGTTCTCCTGTTGCTTAGCTAAAATGAGTGTGAAGCGAATTTACTTTCAAATGAAAGTAGAGATATTCCTAGACTTATCAAAATGCATGATGATGTAAGACAGTATGCATTTTTCTGATTATATATTTTAAGTAAATAAGTCGCGTACCTATTTAAGTAAGCTATTCTGCCGCTCGAATAACTCATAGTGTTAGGGTTAGGTTGTGCCGCAATCCATTTCTTCTAATAAATATAAACCATCCCGCAGCGCACGCCTGCAATGGGAGGCTGTCCCGCAGTGCACGCCTGCAATGGGAGGCTGTCCTGCCAGACACGCCGCTTCAGGCCCTCCCGCATTGGTCGGTCACACCGCGCTGGTCGTGCAGCCTGAGCCGGGTCATTGGTCACACCGCGCTGGTCGTGCAGCCTGGGCCGGGTCATTGGTCACACCGCGCTGGTCGTGCAGCCTGGGCCGGGTCATTGGTCACACCGCGCTGGTCGTGCAGCCTGGGCCGGGTCATTGGTCACACCGCGCTGGTCGTGCAGCCTGGACCGGGTCATTGGTCACACCGCGCTGGTCGTGCAGCCTGGACCGGGTCATTGGTCACACCGCGCTGGTCGTGCAGCCTGGACCGGGTCATTGGTCACACCGCGCTGGTCGTGCAGCCTGGACCGGGTCATTGGTCACACCGCGCTGGTCGTGCAGCCTGGACCGGGTCATTGGTCACACCGCGCTGGTCGTGCAGCCTGGACCGGGTCATTGGTCACACCGCGCTGGTCGTGCAGCCTGGACCGGGTCATTGGTCACACCGTGCTGGTCGTGCAGCCTGGGCCGGGTCATTGGTCACACCGCGCTGGTCGTGCAGCCTGGACCGGGTCATTGGTCACACCGCGCTGGTCGTGCAGCCTGGACCGGGTCGCTGCGGCTCAGTCTACACGACAGGCAGGCTCGTGTCGTGTAGGGTCAGTCTACACGACACCACAAATCAGCGACAGCAGGCCCGCGGGAGCCACGTGCAGCGAGCTCGCTCGTCTCACGTACCGCGGCGGCCAGCCGGAATCAGGCCCCGACGCGGCCAGCCGGAATGGCCGAGTTAATTTGCCGGCTCGGATATTGCAGCCTGGGAACGTTCTGGGCCGCATCTAGTTTGCTGGCGCGGTCTGGTGACACCTACGACTGTAGGCAGCGTCTGGTAGCAGCGCGATCAGCGCTGTTGGCAGCGTGATCAGTGATTTGCCAGTGAAATGTGTTGCTAATAATAGCATTTGAAATGCCTGGAACAATAGCTGCCAGTGCATTTCAACCGGTATCACAGCGACTGAGAAGTGCTGCTTCCACAATAGCAAGATTGTTTGACATGTTAGGATTTATCGAATGACTTGATTTGGGCATATCATTTAAAATTTGCTAGCTGTGATTCTTATAACAAAGTGCAATGGTGATACATTACCTTGCACAATTCACTAATGTTCTGCCTAAACTACTTTGTCACTGTCATGCACAATATAACACTGAGTAACATAGTTTTTAATTCTGAGTAAGGGCTCCCGAGCAAAGGAAAGGAGATATTTCGTCGGAGACTTGCAATACTGCAATGCCAATTGTAAAGCAGAAAGTTTATAAAAAAAACTTGAATAGGGCCGCAGTCTCAGCTTGCCACAGGCCTGGAAACATAAAGATGATCATTAAATTCCAAGACCACGATTGCGAGGAGGCAGTTTACGAAGCAAAATGTGATGAGAAGGGAGTGTAGATTCAAAGGAACGGTGCTTGGCAATATCACTGAAAAGGCAAGGGTGGCTGGCAGTGGTTCTGTAACATATATAAGCAAAATGATCTATTCATACTGGCTTCTAGAAATGGCGGCATCTTGACAAGGAACTTTGCGGACCGTTTTGCTTCGTTTTTAGGGGGGGAGGCGGATTTCCCACCAGCTTATTTTTTGTATGCATATTTTGCTGGACCCTTGGACCCTATCTTGAAACAATAAATGTAGGTATAGTATAATTGGTCAACATTTTTCGGTATATATCAATATATGTGAAATTCTTTGTATACAGCAAACATCACTTTAAGATATATAACTATTACAGTTTAGCAATATTAAACATAAAACATTCAACAATATTTATGGAACACATATATATGTAACAATATCCGATATTAATTAACTTATTACAATTTAACTCTAACATTAGCAGTACAAAACAATACGCGCTTTAATCATATAATAGTGCATAATATGTGTGCCGTCAACCATCAAAAAGTAATTTGCATCAAACGGACATGTTATAAGACTTACATAACACTCATGCTTAAGACGTAACCAGCGGGAGAGTTATTTCAGGTATAAGTTATTTTGAATGCTGAAAGTAACATATACTGATACTGATGAGAAGATACACTGATGAGAAGTCTGCCATTATTTTTTTCAGATTAAGTCTGACGGCATGCGCATTCCAATGTCGTATCTGTGTGTGCTGCAGATAAACCCATGCTGCGCTTGCTTCTTCCGACTTAGACTGGGGTCTCCAGCCACACATCATTGGTTTGTCAAGGTCAGAGACCTTTTGCATAAAACTTACGATTTACGTCGCCGGAGTAAATCTGAAAAAAAAATCAAAGAAAGAGCCAATTCTACGAAACTTCGTAATTTGTGTTTCACCAGCCTCTTATTTCTTTCTTGGAATGTGCCGGATTCTAGGATATGACGTCATCCCAGAATAAAGTAGTGTCAAATAGAAACCGCGCATTTAAGCTATTTACCGTATGGTTACACAACAGTTGGGCATAAACATAATAAGAAATACCTTTTAATTCGTCTGGAACAATATTATCACCATCTGCATTGATATTAGGATCTGTCTTCGAAAATGATGTTCATCCACCTCCCAGTGAATAGTGATCAGCGGTTATTTTGTAAACAATTAACAGGATTCAGCTCGATGTGTGAACTGTTTCAGTGTGGTGTAGGTGCTATATATTCGAATTATCTACGTAAGTTATGCCAGGGACTCCGCCACGGGGGGACGGGAGAAGTTTGACCCCATTCTGGGGCCAGGAGGGGTTATCCCCCAAAATGTTCCCTGACAAACAACTATAAATCAGTGTTCAGTTGTACTCATTATTTGTTAGGTACTACATACCTACCTCTCCCCTGTTGAACAACAAGCTTTCGCTGACACTCCATCCCCCCCTCCCACTCAACAGCATTTCGCTGACGATCCACCCCCACCCTGCTCAACAGCTTTTTGGTTTTGATCACTGCACCCCCCCCCCCTGTCAACAACTTTTTGGTTGACGCCCCCCCCCCCCCAGCCAACAACTTTTCGCTGACACCGACTACTCAGCTTCCCTTGATCCCCCTCTCCCAATTTCAAAGGCGTGGCGGAGCCCCTGAGTCATGGTGACGGACGCTATATATGGAGCCTGTCTATCATCTGGGACCATTTTGGTAACGATCCGGCAATACATTCGGGACGTTATGCGGTATCCCGTCCTTTGACCTTGAATTTTACCTCCATGGTCAAAGGGGAAGGGTCAGGTCACGGTGACGGACGTTAGATATGGAGCCTATCTATCATCTGGGACCATTTTGGTAACGATCCGGCAATACATTCGGGACGTTATGCGGTATCCCGTCCTTTGACCTTGAATTTTACCTCCATGGTCAAAGGGGAAGGGTCAGGTCATGGTGACGGACGTTATATATGGAGCCTGTCTATCATCTGGGACCATTTTGGTAACGATCCGGCAATACATTCGGGACGTTATGCGGTATCCCGTCCTTTGACCTTGAATTTTACCTCCATGGTCAAAGGGGAAGGGTCAGGACACGGTGACGGACGTTAGATATGGAGCCTGTCTATCATCTGGGACCATTTTGGTAACTATCCGGCAATACATTCGGGACGTTATGCGGTATCCCGTCCTTTGACCTTAAATTTTACCTCCATGGTCAAAGGGGAAGGGTCAGGTCACGGTGACGGACGTTAGATATGGAGCCTGTCTATCATCTGGGACCACTTTGGTAACGATCCGGCAATACATTCGGGACATTATGCGGTACCACGTCCTTTAACCTTTAATTTTGAATATGACCTTGAACAGCAAAATGAAGGTTATATTCGTGATCAGCGTGTCAGAATTGACTGTGGGCCGAGGTTTAGAGCAAATCTGAATCTGTGCCGAATCCATCGCTGAATTAGTCGCTAACTTCACGGACGTTATATTTACCTGAATTATCCCGGCACAGGCCACTCCATGTTGAATTATTGTTTATTCTTGGACGGAACGTCCTTGGGCGTCTGCGGCGACGGTTTTCCAGTTGGAGAACCTCTTCGTCCTCGAAAAATCAATTTATCCGCGCTCCTTATCAGCAATACTATAGAAAACCGAGGTCAAAGACACTAAACGTCCCTGGCGTTTTAGACGTTACAAAACTTAACTATAATGCGTCTTTCAAGACACTATTCTGTACCTGTTATGTTATTTAGAATGTATCTTACCTAACAATGTTGGAACACAAATATTTGTGGAAGGTGTCACGACTGATCGTCCACCACGATCATCGCCATACTACGCAGATAGATATATCGACGCAGGAAGATACACAGGAAGAATCAGGATCGTCCATGACGTCATTGGAACAATTGTAATAGGGTACGATCGGCAGCACGACGAATTCGCCGTAATCACGACGAATTCGTCGGTGATTCGTCGGACGCTGAATATTCGCTCAGTTTGTGTTCGGCAACACGACGAATCTGCAAACGAACGAATTCGCCCGACGAATTCGCTCTGTCGAAGCCCGAATTTCCAAACTAGTCGTCTGGAGGACTAATTCATTTTGTTGTGAGCGATAACGTCATCTGCAGTATTACTACATCATTTCTGACAATGACATCATTTCTGACAAGTTCAAAGTACCGTGATTTCTGATAACAAGTAAAATAACCGCACAAACCAGTTGGACAAACCAGTTACACCGCGCAGCAGTGGCAAAGCCGTCGGATAATTGTTTTTGTTCCAGAACGCACGAGACATCGAATTCGTCGGAGAGCGAATTCGTTGGATTCGTCAGAGAGCGAATTCGTCGTGTTTCCGATCGCACCCATAGTCTTCAGGTACCTATTAGAATAAGAACTAGCCAGCTGACTGTATATTTTATTGCAGAGTGAAAATGCCGCCGAATAATTTCGCGAGCCGGTGATTGACGTGCAAGGTCACGTCGTGGTGGCGGCCGTTGCGCGGCCGACCTTCGGTCACAAATACAAGTACTGCGCTTGACCAGGAACGGAGGTTTAGTGAGAGCGTGATAGGGTTTAGTGAGCGGCATTTTCACTCTGCAATAAAAATATACCGTCCGCTGACTAATTCTTCTTCTAATAGGTACCTCAAGATTACGATAAACTGGGGAGGTGCGTTACTGCAGTATTACCCAAAACCTAACCCTACAGCGTAAATAAGTTATGTGACGTCATAGCTGGGTCGCCGTGAACGCCGTCTATACTGGTCGTATCAAGGTCAGTCGGCATCACTCGTCAGCTGGCGTGTAAACAAAGTTTGGCGACGGGCGAGGCGACGGAAGTTGCGAGATATTAATTATTGAAGTTAAAATTAGTTATAGTGCAAAATGTCTTGGGAAAACATCCATAGTTACTAAATGTGATATTTTCTATCGATTGGTAGGTATATTATAGGGATTAACTAATAACTAAGGCGGGACCGATCACGTCTTCCGCCAAAACGGATGCTTACCAAATGTCGCCCTCAAAATCAAAGCAACACTACCCTTCGTAGATTTTTCCCTGGCACTAGTTTAGGATTTTCGCATTGATGGCGCGGATGCGGCGTGAAAACCAGACTACTTTTTCTTAAATCTTATTTGTTATGAAACAAGACCCCCTTGGAACGGGCTTCACCCACCGGCGTAAGTTCATCATCGTTCCTTGTATTTTTAGGATTTTGGTGAAACACGATGTCTTAGCATATTTACGATTCTAAGAGGAATCGTACTTTTTTCCGTTGCGTAAGTTTTATGCAAAAGGCCTCAGGTCCCGAATATCAACTATTTTAAGACATTTACAATATTCATACGATACATGTTGTATGGTTCATTTGCTTATGAAAATCAAAGGCAATTATTATTACGATGAAAAATGTCATTTTAGAAATAGGCATATTGCATTGGATTTCATGCAATGTCAGGTTAAAGTCAGGCCACATACGGTGGAAATATGAAACCGTAAAAGCTAATAAAATATATGTTTTTTGATCAGCTTTATTCGATTAACACGGAGGTGTTATTTCTTTGTCTGTGGCTGGTCAGCTGAGGCCATCAAAGACAAAGATTAAAAAACTGAAGCTACACTTTTTATTCCTCGAAGAATCAGTCAGCCAAAATATAACGTTTAAGTTAAAACCTTGTCTTGTGGATCGCATATACGCATTGCTTGGAGTCAGAAATCAACAACTATAAAACAAAATCGAGGTAGATGTATATCAAACAGAGCAAAGTGTGTTCTTTGTCTTTTGCTTGCGACATCAAGCACAAGACCATTTTTATATTTATATTTGACCGAATTTGACAGCACAATCATTCGATTTAACTAAGACGCAAAAATCCACTAAAATCTGTCATTTTGTTTATTTCAAGACGCCAAAAGTAAGTCTTTACCGAAGTTAAAGCCCACAATCTTGTGCACTTACACCACTGCAACGTTAACAACACTAAGTTAACTCACGTTGTGTTCTTTAGGCAACGTAAACACAATGTTTGAAAGACTACAAACGCTTCGTGCGAGTACGATAAGCCGCTTTTGAATCATTAGGAATATTTGCAAGGGATTTAGAATGCTTCCCAACCATATTTTTGATCAATTTCAGATCATCTCTGCTTGGGAAGCCCAATGGACGAAAAGCAACATCCAACTCGTCCGCACTGACTGCCGCCAGCAAGCGGACTCATCGAAAACCGCTCCCTGTTCACAACAAAGGCGAAGACGTTATGAGAGCCCGAAAACAGGTAAGCAGTGAGCATACATTAGTTTGCATCTATGGCCAGATGTGAGCACAGCCGTATTGCCAGTCCTTTGAATAAATGTTTGTCTTTGTTAGACAATAGACAGATATCTTCTCAATTTGGAAGTTTTCATCGTGATCAGCGTCCCAAAATGCATCAGATAGGGGGTGAGACCTAACATCCTAAGAAAAAAACGCAAACTGGACCACCCTGTTAGACATACTATCTTCCGCATACTACTTCATATCAGTGATGTCAGCTTGTGAAATGGCCAACGCCTTTGTAGCTACCGCAGTTGTTTATGTCCAACGGCGTTTTCTCCGGAATCGAAGAACTTAGAATGCTTCTACTAGAGCCTCATGGGGTACTGGTCTCATGGCCTCATGGAGGCATCATGTGATGGTTCCATGACGCTACGTCGACACAGTACCATATACGAAAAATATGTAAATGAAGATTGTATGTCGATGTCCAGCGAAAGGTGTAATGGACTTGTTGCACATTTTATGGAAAAATTATCTTCGCGGAGTTGCATCTCGATATACATCGCTGTAGATATGTAATAGCAGGACAATATAAACAAACAAACGAAAGAACACACAAGAATATCTGTCGATACGTTTAACGAATGCTATTTTTGTTTTATTGACTTGGTTACGAGCGAGCGCGAAGCGCTCGCTCGTCCTTCCGTGATATATGGGAAAAATCTGAATATGAGCGGCCCGGCCCGTGGCGACGCATTTGAGAAGCATATATCTCTGCAACCGTAAGTCTGATTGACAATCGGACTTCTTTGCTGAGCAGCCCCATCCAACCTACCCTGTTTGTGACCCCAGTGCCAAATGACATGGGTGACTACCAATGCGTGTGGCGCGTACCGCGTGAGGGGTGTTGAGAATTGTTCTCTCGCAAAAACTATGCAACGGCTGGGCCGACTGTGTGCAAATTTGGTGTGTGGTTGGGGACCCCTCAACCGCCGCCTTCCCACAAGTCAGGGGTAGGGTGCCTCTGCACGTGCGCACGTGCACACCTGTATTATATATCTCAGGAACGGCTTAGCGATTGTGTTCAAATTTTGTGAGTGGTTTGGGACCTAACAGCCGCCACTTTCCCACAAGTCAGGGATGGGGAGCCTCTGCACGTGCACACGTGCGCACTCTTTTTGTATCTCAGAAACTACTTGCCCGATGGAGTTGAAATCCGCCATACATTTCCTTTGCGCTCGCTCGTTCATCGCCAACTACGGCGTCTTACTGGTATACCTATGTTCATATAAGCCAAAGTTACCGTCATTGGGAAAAGAACTTGCTGAAATTTGTCAATCTGGAGAAGTGTAGTAGCTGGTAGGCTGGATTTTTTTTATCAGCTGTCGTACTTAATCCACTTCATTACGAGCGAGCGCGAAGCGCTCGCTCGTCCTTCCGTGGTATATGGGGAAAATCTGAATATGAGCGGCCCGGCCCGGCCCGGCCCGACCCGACACGTGGCGATACTTTTGAGAAGCTCATTTCTCTGCAACAGCACGTCCGATTGACAAGCGCGCTTCTTTGCTGAGCAGTCCCATCTAACCTACCCTGTTTGAGACCAGTGCCGACTAATGTGGATGACTACCACTGTGCGTGACGCTTGCTGCATGAGGGGTGTTGAAAGGTATTTTCTCGAAATAACTCCGCAACGGCTGGGCCGATTGTGTGCAAATTTGGTGTGTGGTTAGGGACCCCTCAGCCGCCACTTTCACACAACTCAGGGGTGGGGCGACTCTGCACGTGAGCACGTGCACACCCTTATTCTATATCTCAGGAACGGCTGAGCCGATTGTGTTCAAATTTGGGGTGTGGTTAGAGACCTCTCAGCCGCCAGTTTCCCACTAGTCAGGGGTGGGGTGCCTCTGCACGTGCGCACGTGCACACCCCTATTTCGTATCTCAGGAACGGCTCAGCCGATTGTGTTCGAATTTGGTGCGCGGTCGGGGACCTCTCAGCCCACACTTTCCCATAAGTCAAAGGTGGGTGCCGCTGCACGTGCGTACGTGCGCACCCTTTTTGTATCTCAGAAACTACTCGCCCGATCGAGTTGAAATTCCCCATACATTTCGTTCGCGCTCGCTCGTTCATCGCCAACTACGGCGCCTTACTGGTAAACATATTATTACGGCGAGCGCGAAGCGCTCGCTCGTCTTTCCGTGGTGTATGGGAAAAATCTGAATATGAGCGGCCCGACCCGGCCCGACCCGGCCCGGCCCGACCCGTGGCGACGCTTTTGAGAAACTCATATCTCTGCAACCACACGTCCGGTTGACAAGCGGACTTCTTTGCTGAGTAGCTCCATCCAACCTACCCTGTTTGGGACCTGTGCTGACTCATGTGGGTGACTACCACTGCGCGTGGCGCGTGCCGCGTGAGGAGTGTTGAACGGTGTTTTCTCGCAAGAACTCCACCACGGCTGGGCAGATTGTGTGCAAATTTGGTGTGTGGTGAGGGACCCCTCAGCCGCCACTGTCTCACAAGTCAGGGGTGGGGTGCCTTTGCACGTGCGCAAGTGCACACCCCTATTACATATCTTAGGAACGGCTGAGCTGATTGTGTTCCAATTTGGTGTGTGGTTAGGGACAAGTCAGGGGTGGGGTGCCTCTGCATGTGCGCACGTGCACACTTCTATTCTATATATCAGGAACGGCTGAGCCGATCGTGTTCGAATTAGGTGTGTGACTACTGACTAGGGACCTTTCAGTTGCCGCCACTTTCCCACACATCAGGGGTGGGGTGCCGCTGCACGTGTGCACTTGCGCACCTTTTTTGTATCTCAGAAACTACTTGCCCGATCGAGTTGAAATTCACCATACATTTCCTTCGTGCTCGCTCGTTCATCGCCAACTACGACGCCTTACTGGTAGCTAAGATATTGAAGTGTTTGAAATCAACTTCGATTACGTTGATTACGTTGTCATTCACGCTCCAGATTACATGGAAATGGAACAAAATTTCCCCCAGCATGTGAGTGCAAGCATGCCATTGTGTCTTGCAATGCAAGGAGTAACACACAGATTCAATGATACAACCGGGACCAGTTAAAATCAATTTAGCAGCCATCCAACCAATCCTTCTTCGTGGTCGCTGCACGAAGTTGCAGAATCTCGGTTCTGGTGGACAAATGCTCCGCTAAGTCACCGAAATGTCTCCTGTATGTTGAGTTCCGTTCGCCGATTGATATAAGTTGACGTCACAGATGGAGTTGTCACATAGTTTAATGGCGGTGCTCAAGGACGTCTCTCGTTTCCTGGTTCAATTGCATTTGGATCGTCCGGCTGGGGAGACGATCTGTGTCATGCTGGCGGGTATGGACACGGCCATTCGGAGAGCCTGTCGCTATCTGTCGCTATCTGAAGACAGATCGCTACGGTAGCTCCATTGTGGAGATACCGTGCTGTGAAAGCGATATCCATATTCACAGTTCTAAGCTACGACTAATTCTTACGACGAATGCATAACAAAAACATTTAAATACAAACAGTTATCTAAAATTATGCCACCGACATTTCAGTGCTAGCCATAATGAAACAACATTATACTATTTGTTTCGAAAAATGTTAGAGCCTATCGTTCAAATTCATACTTTTGTTTAAATTTTACTCATATATTTAAGTCGAGGTTTCCTGTAAATGATCATCTGCAGTTCACGATAGGGAAAGCCAGACCACTTTGTTTTGGTGACATCGTTGTTGCCCCCTGCCATTAGGTGATAAAGATGCTGCTGATGGTGATCGCCCTGTTCCTCATCTGCTGGGGGCCGCGACTCATCATGGAGATCGTGCTCAAGGTGGGTGTGCCGTCGATGCTCTTACGCATAACCGTTGTGAAGGCGAGGGTCTGTGGTTGGGAGCGGTCAAACCATCCGGATTGTTCGCCGCACCTGGTATGATGTTAGCGATGTGGCAGACCGACTCAATGATCTATGGAGAAGTTACAAGGTTTCCCGCCTGGTAAAAGTAACAAAACACAACGGACTGACAGTGACACTACTCACCCACGGTGCCCCAAAAGACGGTCAATAACTTGCGAAAATACCCACCGCCAAATTTGGTACCATTTTGACCAGAATTGCATGGGAAATCCGATGGTATGGTTTTCAAATTCGGGGAAATTTTACTTTTTGAGTTATTCGCCTTTTTATATCAATTTACGTATGTTTAGATAACATTTTATAAGATTGTAGCTCTATATAACGAGATAAAAAACAAAATGAATACAAGCAAACGTTGCATATTCTGAACGCTTGTAGAATTTTCTTTCAGATGGTACCAAAGTAATGCTTGTATCTGTTAAAACATGCATGATACACGGGATAACATACTGTAGGTAATAACTGCGTTGACGGCGCTTGGCGCAAATGTTCGCTCGCACCGAGCGGTACGCAATAGTACCTCCGCATATAGGAAAGCATGGATATAGGTATAACAGTGTCCCAAAATTATATTTTTGCTTGGATGTCATAGCGGAAAGTTCGAGACAAAAAAGACCACGATAGTGGAAAATTATGTAGAAAATGATACAATATTGATTTCTGTTTGGAATATGAAAAACAGTAGTTTTCGTTTAAATCATGTACTTTTAGTCAAAATTTATGTCAGAATCAATATCACAATTCATAATTTGGGAGTGGAAAATTCACTCCTAAAATGGGGAGTGAGAGTGGAAAATAATTCACATTTGGGTGTCATTTCCCACCTAAATTTTAAAATGTTTAATTATATTTTCAACATTTTCATCATTTTCAAAATTATGACGTGAAGTTTCGCGAAAGCGAGCTCAGATTTTCTCGCTTGAATTTACAAGTCACGAGGCAAAAATCACGCGATTTTCACAAGAACTTCTGCAAGAAGAAATCCTTCGATGCAAACATCGTACAGGATAGCACAAACAAAATAATGGTTCAAAGCTGATCAAGATCAAGATCGCTGACGATGACGCTGTATGATGCAAGAGCTATGCCGAAATACAAATAGCAATTTATATTATCATTGCGCCACATTCCGAAGCCGGAAATAAACAACCAACGAAGAACGACGAACGAAGCGAAATACCACTTGCATCTCCATCGAGTTTGTATTGTTTTATGTATATACCTTATATTGTTGCACAGTACTTTTTACTCCCACTTTATATCCTTTCCCTTCCCTAATGCAGCTCGCTGTGCGCGGCGCCTAAATGGCTGACGCGCCGCACTGCGCCATCCTTTTCCTACATCACCTGATCATCTCATATAGCATCTCGACGGGCACGGAATAGCCACTAGTGCATCGTTGTATAAGTTATAACATCATGCAATGTACGAAAGAGTGGATGTGTCGGCATGTATAAATACAAAAAAAAAACGTATAGGTAGTATGTACTATGGATATAGGTGGGCGTAACTAGGCCGCCACGACTCACGAACGGCATGAAGTTAGTCAATGGTTAGTCAATGGATATAGGTAACTAGGCCGTCACGACTCACGAACGGCATGAAGTTGGTCAATGGTTAGTCAATGGATATAGGTAACTAGGCCGTCACGACTCACGAACGGCATGAAGTTGGTCAATGGTTAGTCAATGGATATAGGTAACTAGGCCGTCACGACTCACGAACAGCATGAAGTTGGTCAATGGTTAGTCAATGGATATAGGTAACTAGGCCGTCACGACTCACGAACAGCATGAAGTTGGTCAATGGTTCCCGGACGACGATAGACCGCATCATAGGCGTAGAAACAGGGGGAGGGAGTCCAACTTCTCATGACTTTCCCACGTCCCTAGACCGCATAACGTGCATTATCCCTCGCCCTACGGGAGCTTTTTACACCTTCGCCCTACGAGGGGGGTCCTAAAACGACCCCCCTGTTAACTTCCAAACCAAGCAGAGTGACGCGGTAAGAACCAACATGTTGCCTGTCATGTTTGGAATCTAACGGTATGCAATTGTTAGGTTTCGGGTCAACGAGTGACCTTCCAGGTCAAGTGAATGACCTCGATCGACCACGTCCAGAACAGCGATTTTGCTCTGTCAGAAAACTTCAAAATGAGAAATTAAGAAATTTAAATAAAAAGGCATGTTCCTAGACCAGTTTTGTCTCAGAAATACAGAAAAGGTAATTATTTATTCGTATCTGGTCAAAAAAAGTCCAAAAAAGTTATAAAAAAATGACGTCATGATTTTCTTACACTTGAGAGCCATCACTCAGTCAAAAATAGAGATATTTCTTTGAAATTTGGCTTGAGTATTTGGCTTGAACCATAATCAGTTCTTTCGCATATATTCCGGTTTTTTAACATCCTTGAAAATTTTGATTTTGTGGTGATTTTCCCCCAAAAAAAAATCCGTTTTTTATCATTTTGGGGATCCAAAACCCAAAATTTTGCAAATCCGAGATTGCCATTTTAAAGAAAATGACATTTGATATCTTATCTTAATTGCGTTTGCAATTTCCTTCAAAACTCTGTTTTCTACGATTTGTCAAACATTTATCGTTTTTTCCACCAACATGACGTCATCAAAACATCATTGTTTCCCACATTTCTCAATTCATTTCAATGAAATTTGTACAGCTTACGTATAATTGTTGTATACTTAGCTACTAAACATTTCAGCCAGATGCGCCGCTTTTCTAAAAAGTTATGCAAGAAAAACCTCAGGGGGGTTCGTTTTAGGATCCCCGTAGGGCGAGGGTTAACTTTAAATCACTGGTCGACAAAAACGATGACGCAGCAAAAATAGCCCCGACTTTAGTTGGCCCTACCCGAAACAGGTCCTCAGTGGATCAAAAGGGGCCTTTATAACCGATATTGGGCCAGCTGTAGGTCAAAGTGGTCATTGTTATGGTCACTTTAACGATGGAATTGGCCCTCTTAAAGGGAATAGATCACCTTGAAAGTTGTCTTGAAATTTGGCTATACGAGGTATTCTGAACTGAAAAAAACGAACATGGCATTCGTGTGGACGATAGATGGATATCCGTCAAAGGGTTTCCAGCTTCGTGCCCCGATCGCGGCACGAAACTGCCGAACAGCGTCTTTTAAAAAGGGCCCCTTTTAGAAGAAGCGGTTTCGTGCCTAGATCTACTACCACGACACTAGTCCTGTGTCGAAATTACTTAGCGTAGCGAGGTAATTCTTTCACCACAACCTGTTTTTCGATCTGCTCTACAAATCTGCTATCTCAGTTCAAAAACCCATGTTAAAGGTGAACTATTCCCTTTAACCTGCGCCCCGCTGGGGTCTCCAGCCGAACATGGGGCGCGTTCGGCTGGAGTACACCAATGACCGCAGCGGGACGCGCGAGGCGGCGATCGAAAGCTCGCAAGGAGACAAATATAATGCGTACCAGAAATTCTTCAAATAAGGTCACCTGTCAGATCAGGATCAGGTCAAAGGTCAAAATTGAGGTATTTGAGTTTTGGGCCATACTTTCCATCCAAAGCCTTAGATTGCGACTATTGTCGCACAAGGTGTTCTCAAAGGTATAATGCATCTCCCGTATAAGCGAAAGTGAAATTGTAAGCAAAGGTCAGGGTCAAGGTCAGGTCACAAAAGGTCACAGGTCTACGAAAGCCATGCGACACATGTTGTATGGGTTATTTTACACTTGCAATTCGATAGTAGTAGGTATCCATTTTCACAACCTGGCCCTATATACTATACAACCTGGCCCTCAGGTCAGGTCACAATAAGGACAACATTTGAAATTGATTAATACAAATACAAAAGGTATGTTTCTAGACCAACTTTGTCTCAGAAATACAGCTGCGGTATTTATTTGTCTGTATCTGGTAACTAAAAGCCAACAAAATGTAACTTCAAAAATGACGTCATGAGTTACTTATACTTAGGGAGCCATAAGTTAGTCAAAAATCTTGTTTCGAAATTTGGTTTGGATATCGTCAATATTTGGTTCTCTAACATATATTCCTTTTTTAATATAAAGCAAAAATGTGGAAATTTTCTTTTTAAAAAAAATCATTTTTTTGTTTATTTTGTTTAAGTCAAAACCCCAAAATGTTGCAAATCCGAGATATCCATTTGGAAGATAATGTCATTTATGTTCTTTGGGAGTTTTCCATTTGCAATTTGCATCAAAACTCGACTTTCTACAGATTTTCAAACATTTATCGTTTTTCCACACAAAAAAAAATGGCATGAAAGGACGTCATTAGTCCTGTTTACATCGCACTAAACAAATTCCACTAAATTTCAGATAAGTCGTGTGTAACGAGACTTTTTGTAGAATTTCCCTAGATTTAAAGAGTGATGCATATCCATGAACGACAAATATAATCAATGGCAAATCTACTTCCTTATGAACTCATACGCCCTCGTAGCACAACGTCCTCGGCTTTCTGCAAGGCCGTATAAGAGAAGTAGAGTCATCCGGGGATTTTAGCGGCCCAATCGCACAACATTAGCATGACGTCACTGGTGCTCTGGTCCGACTCGGCTGTCGCTGCTCTCGGCTCTGTACGGTGCGAATATATTTAAAATGGGATACGAATAGTTGCGCCTAAAGTACGATCCTATTTAAGATTACGTTTACTGCCGATAATTATCCCTCCTTTAACCTTCGCCGTGCCGGGAGGGAGCGTTTAGACGCCCCCCTAAGGTTTTTCGAGGATAGAGAAAAACGGCGGCGCGCAGCGCCGCCGTTTTTGGCACAGCTGTTCGGGCATCAATTGCGCCCATTATGTAAAAAAAAAATACCTCGGGTCATCTCAGGTCAGGTCACCAGACCAGGTCACGTGACACCACCTCCAAAAATGTTTCCGGTGGCACCACAGCCACAGTTTTTGGCCGATCGATTTCGTACTTACAGGATTTCATAAGAGCAATGGTATCTACAATACGTTTATCTCATTTTTTTTATATCGGTGACCTAAGGTCGGGTCAATTTCGTGACCCCATTATAAGTCAATGGGGAAATAATCCTATTATGAGAAAACGAACTATATCAGCCCAATTCCTTCTGGATCATGTTATCAAAGGCTATTCTTGAAGTTCCAGGTTACATTTTTGTTCAGTGACCCCTACAGGGTCAGATGAGGTCAGCTGAGATCACCAACACTTTTTTTTACAATAACCCCTGACAAAATCAAGATAGATAAGTGCAACTGGCATCAATGTGTTTGTCTCGTCGAGGCACGTCTCCCAATGTGCAACATGACCTAATTGGGTCACCCCTTGGCCTGATGTCAATATATTGCAATTAAAAAAAGAGACGGCCACACGCTGCCCTGGTCTGGCTGAGGGGCGAGAAATGACATTGTTTTGGCTTAATTCAAGATATGCGTCTTCTTTTTTAAAGCATAGACTTGTAACCTAACTACCTAGCTTACTTATCTAACGGCGACGACTTCAAATTGCCGGTCGTCAACACCCGTCAAAAGACCGTAAAACGCTCGAAAGCGCAGCTGCGGCAACGGGGCTGGCAACGACTGGACCAGAACACCAGTGACGTCATCGCTAATAGCTGAGCCGCTCGGCAGCCGATACATGGGGAATCCCGGGATGACACCCCATAGCTTTCTGTCGTAGCGAGTGGCCGTATAAGAGTAGCGAGTTTCGGTCTGAATTTTTATATTTTAAGTGGTAGATAAACCTATCGCTGAAATACTGGCATCGTACAAAGTAGTCAGAGCTACTGCAGTGGCGCACGCAGGGGGGGGGGGGGGGGGGGAGGGGGTCAAAGGGGTCAGCTGACCCCCCCCCCCCCGAAATTTCTGAGGGGGCCCGCATCAAAAGGACCCGTATTCTGGCAGGGGCCCGGTCTTGGTAAGGCCTGATCGAGGCAGAGGTCTGGTGCTGGCAAATGCGTGATATGGGGTCCGGTCAGGACGAGGGCCCGGTCCTTGCATATTCTTGATACGGGCCCCTTTCTGGTAGGGGCCCTGTCTTGGTCAGGTCCGATCGAGGCAGGGGCCCGGTGCTGGAAAAGGCGTGATATGGGGCCCGGCCAGGACGAGGGCCCGGACACAACAGGGCCCGCTCCTTGCAAATTATTTGATACAGACCCTTCCTGATAGGGGCCCGTTCCTGGTAGGGGCCCCATCAAGACAGGACCCGGTGCTGGCAGAGGCGTGATATGGGGCCCGGCCAGGTCGAGGGCCCGGTCACAACAGGGCCCGGTCCTTGCAAATTATTAATACGGGCCCGTTCCTGGTAAGGGCCCGGTCTTGGTCAGGCCCGATCGAGGCAGGGGCCCGGTGCTAGCAAAGGCGTGATATGGGGGCCGGTCAGGACGAGAGCCCGGTCACAACAGGGTCCGGTCCTTGCATATTTTTGATACGAGCCCGTTTCTGGTAGGGGCCCGGTTTGGTCAGGCCTGTTCGAGGCATGGGCCCGGTGCTAGCAAAGGCGTGATATGGGGCCCGGCCAGGACGAGGGTCCCGTCGGCCGTCACTACAGGGCCCGGTCCTTGACAATTATTGATACGGTCACGTTCTGGTGACACGGGCTCGTTCCTGGTAGGGGCCCGGTTTGGTCAGGCCTGATCGAGCCAGGGGCCCGGTGCTATGGGGATATGGGGACGTGATAAGACCTGATATGGGGACCGGTTAAAACCAAGGCCCGGTCACAACAGGGCCCGGCCCTTGCATATTCTTAATACGGGCCCCTTTCTGGTAGGGGTCCAGTCTTGGTCAGGTCCGATCGAGACAGGGGCCCGGTGCTGGCAAAGGCGTGATATGGGGTCTGGTCAGGACGAGGGTCAGATCACAACAGGGCCCACTCCTTGGAAATTATTGATACGGGCCCGTTACTGGTAGGGGCCGTTCCTGGTAGGGGCCCGATCAAAGCCCCGGTGCTGGCAGAGGCGTGATTTGGGGACCGGTCAGATCTAGCATCTGGCCAAAACTAGTGGCTAGAGCAAACATGAACTAAATTTATCCCTTTACAACTGAGAAATATACGTCTTTTCCCCCAAGGGATACATTGAAAAGGTCACGATTTTATCACTTGACCTTTGGTTACCGATATTGGAAATCCGAGATATTGTAGTCCCTAATGACTTCATGACGTGTCATGAGTTTCATGTCGCTCGATTAACCACTGTGCCGGTGGTGCTACCTAGAAGTTGTTTGGTGGTCATGTCATTTGACCTGACCTGACCTGGCCGGGACCCGATTTTGTCCCAAACGTGGCGTAACTATTCATTTCAAGTTGCTGAAAGTTTCAAGTCGATATCTCTATGCGTTTTCTGATTATGGCGGAAAAACTAAGGGGGTGGGGCAAAAAAATGTCCCCCCCAGCGCCTCCAGGGTTAATTCCTATTCCGTTCGCGAACGTAGCCTAGCGTAGTTTATACGGCACTTTGACGTCCAATGGCTGGGACTTTTAAACCTGTAGAGGACATGAATCTGGGAGGTTAGAAAGGAAAAAGCGTCATAATTTGGCCCAATTTCTAAAATTGCCTCAATTTCCGAAGAGATAATTAATTCATGCCTAGAGAATATAAAGTCCCGTGTAAACGCGGTTTCTATCTACACTACAATTTGCGCATAAGCATCTCAAACATCTGTGGGCGAAGCCAAATCATATTGTAACGCTCAACTTCACTGATTAAATAAAATGCTTCGCTATTTGGCACATGAATTACGTTTCATCGTCAATACTAGGGATGCACCTAGGGACCGATGATTTTGAGTATCCAAGCCCACCAAAGACAATGGGTAGCAGATCTCCCGAAAAAAAACTAGTTATTACGACGTTTGAAATTTTTTGACGCGATCTGTTCCTCGTGCTTCTCTCATTTTGACCAAACTCCAGAAAGCCTGTGCGCAGCTTCCAGACAGGTTATGCAGCAACTGGTTGACACCAGGCCCTGGATCCGTTGGAATTATGCCTTTCCAAGTCATGCGCAAGACCGTCTCCACATTTGTTGCGATGCTGTATGTTGTAAAATCAGCCATGTATCGCGCCAACTGATCACACATAGCTGTTACGGAAATATCGTATCGGTTCACCAGTCACCACTACTGCGTGTTGTCATTGACCTCATTTCGTCAACTCTCGACAGTTGTACCGCACATCAGTAGCACACGCACCTAAAATTCGCACATCAGTAGAACACGCAGTCACCCTACACGGCATTGACAAGACAATTATCATATCTCAGATCTCATGCTGGAGGGGGCCCGCTCAAAATCAAGTGACCGAAATCCGCGAAGTTTTCTAAAAACGGGTGGGGGCACGCATACAAGGGGGCCCGCTCTTAGGGCTCTGACCCCCCCCCCCCCCCCGAAATGGAATCCTGCGTGCGCCACTGAGAGTGTGTTTAATTGTGCGTTTATATTTCAAGAAAGACGAGAGAAGAGTTTGCTTGTAATTTCACAACAGTGGAGCTATTGAGAAGATTCACGCAAATCCTGGTACCTATTTTTAGAATCTATGTGTTATTTTTTTAGAAACTTCGAGGTGGCTAAGGTTGGCCGGAATCGGCTAACTTTAGCCACTCCGCGTTACTGATCGGGTTCCTAGGCGATTTTCGGGCAATGATCAATGATATCTCTGTTCCCATCCACTTCAACCAGGGAAAACCTTTAAATACAGGAGTGCATACTCAAAACATTAAAATATAGCATGAGTATGCTCTGACAATGACAAAATGGCAGAATTAGAGATGCAATTTCTTAGAAAATATTATTGTCGGTATCGGTATCGGTATTAGGAAATATTCGTAGGTATCGACATTATATTGATATGACTCAAACTAGTATCGGCAGCGTTATCGACAGGGGCGTATTTAGGGGGTCACTGCACCATGGTCCCCCTTGGGCGCCGAAGGCACTCTCACGCACCGAAGGCGCCCTCATGCATCGAAGGCGCGTTCGGCTCATAAAATGCGTCTCACATTCAGCGAAGGGCGCCGAAGGCGCCCTTCGCTGAATGTGAGGCGCGCTCCGGCTGAATATGAGGCGCGTTCTTCTGAAAGTAAGGCGCGCTCCGATATACCTTTGAAGGCACCCTCTCACATACTGTATGTGCGTGATGCAGTGCCACACACGGATATTTCGTCAGTCAGAATTGATATTTAGCTTTCGGCCTCCAAATAGGATTTGTGAGCCTCCCAATATCGACTCCAGGCGGCTCTCTTCTGAAAAGTGCCCGAGGCTATATCTTCAAAACCGCTGCTCGGATTATTCTTTCGTTGGCACAGCTAGCTTTTCCGCCTATGATAACCCCCTAGACCAAATTACAGAGAGAAATTAAATATGATTTTTTTTTGTCGATCTATCATATTAACCCTATTTGTAACAGGCTCCTGGCTACCCCTATTTGTAACAGGGGGGGGGGGCGGATTCCGCCCCACCCCCCGGAGATCTCGAGATCTACCCGGCCGATTTTCAAAATGAAACGGTGTTTGGTTTCCCTCAACACGATCTACATTTATAAATAATACAAAATATACATTTGGGATAGGGGGGCAACAGGAGGGCAGAAACTACACATTTTAGTGGTATTTTTGATCCAACATAGCTTTCATGTTTATCGACCGATTTTAACACAACTAATAGGAATCGATAGAGATTGAATTGGAAATTGATATATGACGGTGACGTTTGCAAATTCAAAAATCATAGGCGTGTGCAGGTCACTCAATATGGGGGTAAAGTAAATGCGTAATAAAACCATTTTTTGATGTTGTTTTTTGATAAATGGAATGGTATGTGATTGAGGCATTAGAAAAAACAGTTATAAATCTCTTTTTTTTGCCATAGGCGGTACCAGGTTAGTGAAAAAGGGGGTAAAACTGGGAAAAAGTATTAACCGCAGACAAGTTGCTACACAGCACTATAAATATGTTACTGATCGTAGATAGTTCCTTTTTGCATGTTGTACTTCATCATAGGCGTATCCAGGATCCAAACTGGGGCGGCGCAAGACCTTTTGATAAGTATATTATCCGCTAGTATGATACTAACTAGTCAACAGTGACTATTTCACTTACAACTTCAATTAACATTGCTTACCCCCCTTTTTACCCTACCTGGACTCGCCTATTATCTTATAATCGTTCGTAGAGTAGCCTGTGGTGCGTGTTTCATCCGAAAACTGCAGTATGTGATGTCATTGTACGCCCATGCCTCTTAGTTTCCTTGCAATAATATGACCCCCTTTCTTCCATTCCTGAGCGCGCCTCTGCAAAAAATGACTTTATTCCCTTTTCTGGTCTCATATGTGCATATATTATTATAAGCTACACGTATATTGCGCCGTTATCGCTGGCATATCGTCATCACCATGCCAGTCACCCCCCTTTTCATGTTCCTGAACACGCCCCTGAAACTCTATATGTAATAAATTATGCAAATAATGGAAGCAGAATCTATTTTTTACATCTTGATAGCTATACATGCCCCTTACATTGCTCTATTGGCTTCCCGCCAAGCATTGAATACTTCCTGGAACCCCCCCCCCTTTCAAGCCCCTGAAACCGCCTCTGCCATACAATTTTTATGATATTTCATAAACATCAACTAATTTGCACTTGTTGCAATCACCGTAAGCCGATGTAACTCCTTCATACTTGATGCAGTTAGGAAGAAACCATGAAGATCGCAATTCCGTATTATCGCCAAATGTCGCCTCCGAACCCACCCAAAACTGTGCCCTGGAACCGCCTCTGTTCAGGTTAAGAACTAAAATTTTTGACTCCAAATGCGGAGTTCAATTCTATGAAAAGTCCCAAAATGTCATGGGCCTGCTCAAAGTCGTTCTGGAGATATCTGCGAAAAACATGAGGGGGGAGGGGGCGGAATCCGCCCCCCCCCCCCTGTTAGGTTAAGAGGCTCAAATGTCCTTTTTGGAGGCCGAAAGCCATTTTTGTATTTGTCTATTTGAATGAACATTGACCAGGCTTGAATCTTCTTCAAACGGAAATTCGACTTTCAATAAAGGAATTGTCCTGGGCACTCATAAAAAAAATAGGTCAAGCGGTCACGTGTCGAAAAACAAAAACAAAACAAATCAAAGATTGCAAAAATGTTCCTTCGTGCAATGCAAGTTTCTTCAATATACAGGTTTGATGCCGTAACTATGATGATTTGTGAACTACGAGCCACCAAATGTATGCCTGCTGAGTGACCTCCGAAAAGTGCCCGAGGCTATATCTTGAAAACCGCTACTCGGATATTTTTCGTTGGCACAGCTGGCTTTCCCGCCTATGATAACCCCTAGACCAAATTACAGAGATAAATAAAATATGATGGTGTTAATTTTCATTTTTTGGTCGATCTATCGTGGAATGCCCCAGCTGAAAGTTATTCTTGCTACCTAACTTATTAGCACAGACAAGATATGGCGTCACTAACTTCATTTCGTTTGCAAACAGCATGCTAGTCGATCGTCTGATTATGCACTCATTTTGATTGACCTTCCGCCTTTTACTTTACCAGTAAGACGCCGAAGTTGGCGATGAACGAGCGAGCGCGAAGAAAATGTATGGTAAATTTCAACTCCACCGGGCAAGTAGTTTCTGAGATACAAAAAAAGGTGCGCACGTGCGCACGTGCAGAAGCACCCCACCCCTGACTTGTGGGAAAGTGGCGGCTGAGAGTTCCCTAACCACACACCACATTTGATCACAATCGGCTCAGCCATTCCTGCGATATAGAATAGGGGTGCGCACGTGCGCACGTTCAGAGGCATCCCATCCCTGACTTGGAAAGCGACGGCTGAGGGGTCCCTAACCACACACCAAATTTGAACACAATCGGCTCAGCCGTTCCTGAGATATAGAATAGGGGGTGAGCACGTGCGCACATGCAGAGGCATCCCGCCACTAACTTGTGGGAAAGCGACGGCTGAGGGGTCCCTAACCACACACCAAATTTGAACATAATCGGCTCAGCCGTTGCGGAGTTATTGCGAGGAAACACCTTCGAACACCCCTTACGCGGCACGCGGTACGCGCCACGTGCCACGCGCAATGGTAGTCACCCACGTGAGTTGGCATTGATCTCAAACAGGGTAGGTTGGATGGGGCTGCTCAGCAAAAAATTCCGCTTGTCAATCGGACGTGCGGTTGCAGAGATATTAGCTTCTCAAAAGCGTCGCCACGGGCCGGGTCGGGTCGGGCTGCTCAAATTCAGATTTGTTCCCATATACCACGGAAAGACTATTGAGCGCATCGCGCTGGCTCACAATTAATAGTAATACAGAGAACCACTGTGGGTTAAACCTCGCAATTAATAGTAATACAGAGAACCACTGTGGGTTAAACCTCGTAATTAATAGTAATACAAAGAACCACTGTGGGTTAAACCTTGTAATTAATAGTAATACAGAGAACCACTGTGGGTTAAACCTCGTAATTAATAGTAATACAGAGAACCACTGTGGGTTAAACCTCGTAATTAATAGTAATACAGAGAACCACTGTGGGTTAAACCTCGTAATTAATAGTAATACAGAGAACCACTGTGGGTTAAACCTCGTAATTAATAGTAATACAGAGAACCACTGTGGGTTAAACCTCGTATTGAATAGTAATACAGAGAACCACTGTGGGTTAAACCTCGTAATTAATAGTAATACAGAGAACCACTGTGGGTTAAACCTCGTAATTAATAGTAATACAGAGAACCACTGTGGGTTAAACCTCGTAATTAATAGTAATACAGAGAACCACTGTGGGTTAAACCTCGTAATTAATAGTAATACAGAGAACCACTGTGGGTTAAACCTCGTAATTAATAGTAATACAGAGAACCACTGTGGGTTAAACCTCGTAATTAATAGTAATACAGAGAACCACTGTGGGTTAAACCTCGTAATTAATAGTAATACAGAGAACCACTGTGGGTTAAACCTCGTATTTAATAGTAATACAGAGAACCACTGTGGGTTAAACCTCGTATTGAATAGTAATACAGATAATCGCTGTGGGTTAAACCTCGTAATTAATAGTAATACAGAGAACCACTGTGGGTTAAACCTCGTAATTAATAGTAATACAGAGAACTACTGTGGGTTAAACCTCGTAATTAATAGTAATACAGAGAACCACTGTGGGTTAAACCTCGTATTGAATAGTAATACAGAGAACTACTGTGGGTTAAACCTCGTAATTAATAGTAATACAGAGAACCACTGTGGGTTAAACCTCGCAATTAATAGTAATACAGAGAACCACTGTGGGTTAAACCTCGTAATTAATAGTAATACAAAGAACCACTGTGGGTTAAACCTCGTAATTAATAGTAATACAGAGATCCACTGTGGGTTAAACCTCGTAATTAATAGTAATACAGAGAACCACTGTGGGTTAAACCTCGTAATTAATAGTAATACAGAGAACCACTGTGGGTTAAACCTCGTATTGAATAGTAATACAGAGAACCACTGTGGGTTAAACCTCGTAATTAATAGTAATACAGAGAACCACTGTGAGTTAAACCTCGTAATTAATAGTAATACAGAGAATCACTGTGGGTTAAACCTCGTAATTAATAGTAATACAGAGAATCACTGTGGGTTAAACCTCGTAATTAATAGTAATACAGAGAATCGCTGTGGGTTAAACCTCGTAATTAATAGTAATACAGAGAACCACTGTGGGTTAAACCTCGTAATTAATAGTAATACAGAGAACCACTGTGGGTTAAACCTCGTAATTAATAGTAATACAGAGAACCACTGTGGGTTAAACCTCGTAATTAATAGTAATACAAAGAACCACTGTGGGTTAAACCTCGTAATTAATAGTAATACAGAGAATCAATGTGGGTTAAACCTCGTAATTAATAGTAATACAGAGAATCACTGTGGGTTAAACCTCGTATTGAATAGTAATACAGAGAACCACTGTGAGTTAAACCTCGAATTAATAGTAATACAGAGAATCACTGTGGGTTAAACCTCGTAATTAATAGTAATACAGAGAATCACTGTGGGTTAAACCTCGTAATTAATAGTAATACAGAGAACCACTGTGGGTTAAACCTCGTAATTAATAGTAATACAGAGAACCACTGTGGGTTAAACCTCGTAATTAATAGTAATACAGAGAATCACTGTGGGTTAAACCTCGTAATTAATAGTAATACAGAGAATCGCTGTGGGTTAAACCTCGTAATTAATAGTAATACAGAGAACCACTGTGGGTTAAACCTCGTAATTAATAGTAATACAGAGAACCACTGTGGGTTAAACCTCGTAATTAATAGTAATACAGAGAACCACTGTGGGTTAAACCTCGTAATTAATAGTAATACAGAGAACCACTGTGGGTTAAACCTCGTAATTAATAGTAATACAGAGAACCACTGTGGGTTAAACCTCGTAATTAATAGTAATACAGAGAACCACTGTGGGTTAAACCTTGTATTGAATAGTAATACAGAGAATCACTGTGGGTTAAACCTCGTAATTAATAGTAATACAGAGAACCACTGTGGGTTAAACCTCGTAATTAATAGTAATACAGAGAACCACTGTGGGTTAAACCTCGTATTGAATAGTAATACAGAGAACCACTGTGGGTTAAACCTCGTAATTAATAGTAATACAGAGAACCACTGTGGGTTAAACCTCGTATTGAATAGTAATACAGAGAATCACTGTGGGTTAAACCTCGTAATTAATAGTAATACAGAGAACCACTGTGGGTTAAACCTCGTAATTAATAGTAATACAGAGAACCACTGTGGGTTAAACCTCGTATTGAATAGTAATACAGAGAACCACTGTGGGTTAAACCTCGTAATTAATAGTAATACAGAGAACCACTGTGAGTTAAACCTCGTAATTAATAGTAATACAGAGAACCACTGTGGGTTAAACCTCGTAATTAATAGTAATACAGAGAATCACTGTGGGTTAAACCTCGTAATTAATAGTAATACAGAGAACCACTGTGGGTTAAACCTCGTAATTAATAGTAATACAGAGAACCACTGTGGGTTAAACTTCGTAATTAATAGTAATACTGAGAACCACTGTGGGTTAAACCTCGTAATTAATAGTAATACAGGGAACCACTGTGGGTTAAACCTCGTAATTAATAGTAATACAGAGAATCACTGTGGGTTAAACCTCGTAATTAATAGTAATACAGAGAACCACTGTGGGTTAAACCTCGTAATTAATAGTAATACAGAGAACCACTGTGGGTTAAACCTCGTAATTAATAGTAATACAGAGAACCACTGTGGGTTAAACCTCGTAATTAATAGTAATACAGAGAACCACTGTGGGTTAAACCTCGTAATTAATAGTAATACAGAGAACCACTGTGGGTTAAACCTCGTAATTAATAGTAATACAGAGAATCACTGTGAGTTAAACCTCGTAATTAATAGTAATACAGAGAACCACTGTGGGTTAAACCTCGTAATTAATAGTAATACAGAGAACCACTGTGGGTTAAACCTCGTAATTAATAGTAATACAGAGAACCACTGTGGGTTAAACCTCGTAATTAATAGTAATACAGAGAACCACTGTGGGTTAAACCTCGTAATTAATAGTAATACAGAGAACCACTGTGGGTTAAACCTCGTAATTAATAGTAATACAGAGAACCACTGTGGGTTAAACCTCGTAATTAATAGTAATACAGAGAACCACTGTGGGTTAAACCTCGTATTGAATAGTAATACAGAGAACCACTGTGGGTTAAACCTCGTAATTAATAGTAATACAGAGAACCACTGTGGGTTAAACCTCGTATTGAATAGTAATACAGAGAACCACTGTGGGTTAAACCTCGCAATTAATAGTAATACAGAGAACCACTGTGGGTTAAACCTCGTTATTAATAGTAATACAGAGAACCACTGTGGGTTAAACCGGCATATAGCAGATGTTTTAGTAGTGTGCAAAGTTTTAGTAGTGTGCAATCCGTCATAAACGTGCGTAAGTCTAATAACATAGCAGCTCCTTTCTGAATGGTAGGTAATGTGTAATTCTTTTATCTTCGCTCTCAAGTTAACACAATCGGAAGAACAGTTTTAATATCTGTGCTGAGCACCAGATGAAGAATCATTGTCTACTGCCATGTGCGTCTTGCTGGAAGCCTCATCTTATATGCGGTTTTAAGCTGCTACTTAAAACTTCTGTCGTGGGGTATCCAGGCGGGAAAACTTGTCACGTGGTATTACTTCGTCTTATGCGAGTGAACTGAAGCGACCTTAACACTAATCGAGCGTCCTTATGAGTGGGCGAAGTTCTCAACAAACTGATGAAGTAATTAGCTGCCTCTAATTATTACGCCGACTAGTCTGCTTTCTCTCCTGCGCTATTTCTGACAGGATACGGGTGGGCGAATCCCGCCGATAATGGTTGAGGAGCCGGAGCCTGGCTCGGTGATGGATGATGCCTCCCAGAGATAAGATTACTCTGACGTCACGAAGTCGCACTCAACTGCACCGAGCCGTCAAAGCGTGAAATTTCAGAGTCCACGACTGGCAAAGACTCCAGGCTAAAAATGGCATAAAATACAGTAGGCGGCGCTTATAACGCCCACCTTGGGACCGAGCATTTCTGGGCGTTATAACCAACGGGCGCTATATCCGAAGTTTCTAATATGGCCACATAAACAACCAAACACAAACACATCTGACTATCACCTAAGGCAGTTATTGAACAAAATCATCCATCGTTAGTTGCCTCAACATCTTTTTTCACGCAGAAATTCGTGCACGTCATTGGCGAACGTTTCGAACCCCTGCATATTCTCGAAACCTTTCCTTTCAAGGCCTGTGCGGAGCCGTCTAACCATGGCCGGCATCTCCGCATTCGAAGGGGTCAGCTCCGGTTCGTCCTCCAACTCGGCACCACGGCCGCGAAAACCGCGGCACCACGGCCGCTTGTATACGTGTAGAGCCGGCGGGAGTGGGCGACACGATGGCTTAGCGCGCGCTGAACTGGGCGTTATAACCGAAGTGTGGGCGTAAAAGCGGAGTTTCCGCCTATACTTTTGTACAGGAAATTTCGTACGGGCCAACTTGGGCGTTATAAGCGGCTGGGCGTTGTAACCGTGGACGCTATAAACGGCGTCTACTGTACAATGTACATGGAAACACGCCCTCCAACGGAACCTTCCCTAATCCGGAATGATTTAGTACCACCAGAGATCACCATTTGTTAGAGTCAGTAAAACTGTCCAATCGGAAAGCGAATTTGACATCCGGTTCGACGTCTTGCTCTCTGACTGGAGCTGTGGAAGCCGCATGGGCAGCTGGCTACTGATTCGGCGCTCGTCTACGAGCCCTCAGTCGGAGCGGTCGTCTCGGGCCGAGCCATTAGGCGACTACAGTCGGCTGAGTCGGATAGAGCCACCGACTCCAACGAGTCGCCGTTATTTGCGACGTGAATGCCAATGAGACGCTTCGGTGTTCCCTTTGGTTGAGCTGTCGTAATTTGGACCAGACGAGACTCAGTGATGTAAATGGGACAGCCGTTCAAGATGTTATTGTGATTTGTGAAATGGGCGAATTCCTTCCACTGCTTTCTCGCTCATTTTGCTAGGACACATAACGCAGTGTGGTAGCGTTCCGCAACAGGGGAATTATATACTATATTATTTTATTCTTCTTCAATTCATCATTAATTCATTCATTCATTCATTCATTCATTTATTCATTCATTAATATGTTTGTTCTTTAATAAGGTGTAAGTTGTCGCAAGGTGAAGTCATTGACTTAGCTAATAATGTTGCTGACATTTAGCCCAGATGTTCAAGCAGATCTTCCAAAACAGCTACACAGAAACATGTTTAGCAGAATGTTACGAACTTCAAAAGGGAAGTTGCATATTGTTTGATCTGATAAACTATCTTTTACTCTATAGTATACCATACCACGTCACCACAGGGGTATAATAACGTCACCACAGGGGTTCAGGGGTATAGTATACCATGCCATGTCACCACAGGGGTATAGTACGTCACCACAGGGGTTCAGGGGTATAGTATACCATGCCATGTCACCACAGGGGTATAGTACTTCACCACAGTGGTTCAGGGGTATAGTATACCATACCACGTCACCACAGGGGTATAATAACGTCACCACAGGGGTTCAGGGGTATAGTATACCATGCCATGTCACCACAGGGGTATAGTACGTCACCACAGGGGTTCAGGGGTATAGTATATCATGCCATGTCACCACAGGGGTATAGTACTTCACCACAGTGGTTCAGGGGTATAGTATACCATGCCATGTCACCACAGGGGTATAGTACGTCACCACAGGGGTTCAGGGGTATAGTATACCATGCCATGCCACCACAGGGGTATAGTACGTCACCACAGGGGTTCAGGGGTATAGTATACCATGCCACGTCACTATTTCCACTCCGACGCACTGAATATGAATACCATGATGGATTGACGGCACTGAATACAGCGCTGTTGTGACGTCACTAGCTCTGATACAGCTGACAGTTCTCTGTCTGCGGCGGAGTTGCGGCGGGCGGCCTCAGGTTAGCCGGATCTAATTTGCCAGTGACAATGCCCAACTGCGGTGCAGTGCAGCACTATGACTGAGCGTCTGTATGTCTGTCTGTCTGTGTGTATGCCCGGCAGGTGGGTCTAGCCGTGTTCTCTCCCGTCATCTACACGGTTCGGATAGCCTTCTTCCTGATGCCGTTCATCCACGCCTGCATCAACCCGTTCGTCTACTGCTTCATGTCGAAGAACTTCCAGCGCTCGATGCGCCGCCAGCTTCAGCGGCTGGGTATCGTGTGTCCGCCGCGCGCCGGCATCGACCAGCAGCCGCTGCGGAGCGGCGTCCCCACCGGCGCAGAGTCCACCCGACACACCTACTGCACCACCACCGAGTCGGTGCTGTAGGCGCTCCTTCCTGCCGACAGGTCCCGCTTCACTGCAGGAAGGCTCTGCGGGCACAGGTGCTGCACCATGGGTGCGTACTGAGAGAAGTTCCTCTGCGAGGTGGCATGTGAAGTGCAGGGTAGAACTGAAGCGCTGGGCAGCGCAGAGGTGACATGTATGACGCAGGGGTGCTGCGGTCAGGTCCGGTCAGTGACTGGGCAAACCAAGGAGTCTGAAACTTGTTAGAACATTTGTCAGGATTTCGTTCAGTCGTCCCCTTAAGGGTAATCAATCACGCCCAACACGAGCCACAAATCAGAGGTCTGACCAAATTAACTACTACGGTAACTCGAAGTGCTGTCAGACTAGATAGGTGCTGATGCCAACCAAGGCAGTTCAGAAAACTTAAACAGCAGACCAACTGCAGCTAGGACAGCTATGTAGCCGGAACTCTGACGAGCGGGGTAAAGAGCAAGGACGTTGTACAAAGCCGGGTGGATAAGAAATCGACCAAAAAATCCCCAAGCTTTGGTCTATTTTTAATTTGAACGTTCTAGTCATGAAATCACAATGAGGTCGCCATGTCAGCTTAGTAGTGTAGACTATATAGGCATAAGGAATAAGGAAACGCTTAAAAGAATAGCTGAGCTATTCACGGGTAAAACAAAAAACGTTTTTGCGAGGGGCAGGAAGAGCTCATGACAAAATATCAATTGTATGAAGAAAACCCTAGACGAATGCAAGGTGTTACGTATAAAGTTATGACTTGGCATCATTTTATGTAAATAAATATGTCCACGCCATGTGTGGGGAACGTAGGTATGGTTGTGTTGTTTGTATTTGTGCTGGTTGTACTCTGTGCTGGGCACAAACAAAAAACAATCGTATTTTCCTCCTCTGTGGTTGTCTATGTGCCGCAATCATGATGAACTTGCGGTTAGCCATCAAATAGTAACGCCAAAAACTAAAAACAAATATTGCTGCCGTTGTGACATCGCAGCATTTAACTTGTAAATATATTTAAAATGTGTATTTTTGTGTATGTACTAGTTTACACTGACTTAGTGAATAAAGTGAATGAAAATATCCTGGATAAGAACGGAATATTGAGTTATGTTGTGCTAGGTTTTGCTTCTTTTTTTCTTCTGAAATCCACCCATACAAAGATGTATACCTACTGGTACGTGTTGACGTTGTGTCTCAGTCGCTGGAAAAGCTTGAAAGTCGACCGAAACTTGCTACACAATCGCGGGAACTTTATGCTACGAAAACATCACACATCAGGTATTTATGTATTACAGAAAGCCATGGACCAACGATCCCCCGAAGCCTATCACGTCCAAATACCTCACTTGCGCTGGCTTTCGTGGGATGCCCGGTGATTGTGTTGCAGGTTTCTGTTGTTGCAGGTTGCAGGTTTCCGTCTCGATGTTATTACCTGCGCCGGTGTGTTGGTGTCTCTGGTGGCGAACTGTGCGCCGCTCGTGGGATCGTGTGCAGATCGTGTGTCCAGTCACGGTGATGGTGTGCAGATCGTGTGTCCAGTCACGGGGATCGTGTGTCCAGTCACGGTGATCGTGTGCAGATCGTGTGTCCAGTCACGGTGATCGTGTGTCCAGTCACGGGGATCGTGTGCAGATCGTGTGTCCAGTCACGGTGATCGTGTGCAGATCGTGGGTCCAGTCACGGTGATCGTGTGCAGATCGTGTGTCCAGTCACGGGGATCGTGTGTCCAGTCACGGGGATCGTGTGCATATCGTGTGTCCAGTCACGGTGATCGTGTGCAGATCGTGTGTCCAGTCACGGGGATCGTGTGTCCAGTCACGGGGATCGTGTGCAGATCGTGTGTCCAGTCACGGGGATCGTGTGCAGATCGTGTGTCCAGTCACGGGGATCGTGTGTCCAGTCACGGGGATCGTGTGCAGATCGTGTGTCCAGTCACGGTGATCGTGTGCAGATCGTGTGTCCAGTCACGGTGATGGTGTGCAGATCGTGTGTCCAGTCACGGGGATCGTGTGCAGATCGTGTGTCCAGTCACGGGGATCGTGTGTCCAGTCACGGGGATCGTGTGCAGATCGTGTGTCCAGTCACGGTGATGGTGTGCAGATCGTGTGTCCAGTCACGGTGATCGTGTGTCCAGTCACGGTGATCGTGTGCAGATCGTGTGTCCAGTCACGGTGATCGTGTGCAGATCGTGTGTCCAGTCACGGGGATCGTGTGCAGATCGTGTGTCCAGTCACGGTGATGGTGTGCAGATCGTGTGTCCAGTCACGGTGATCGTGTGTCCAGTCACGGTGATCGTGTGCAGATCGTGTGTCCAGTCACGGTGATCGTGTGCAGATCGTGTGTCCAGTCACGGGGATCGTGTGCAGATCGTGTGTCCAGTCACGGGGATCGTGTGCAGATCGTGTGTCCAGTCACGGGATCGTGTGCAGATCGTGTGTCCAGTCACGGGGATCGTGTGTCCAGTCACGGGGATCGTGTGCAGATCGTGTGTCCAGTCACGGGGATCGTGTGCAGATCGTGTGTCCAGTCACGGGGATCGTGTGTCCAGTCACGGGGATCGTGTGCAGATCGTGTGTCCAGTCACGGTGATCGTGTGCAGATCGTGTGTCCAGTCACGGTGATCGTGTGCAGATCGTGTGTCCAGTCACGGTGATCGTGTGTCCAGTCACGGGGATCGTGTGCAGATCGTGTGTCCAGTCACGGTGATCGTGTGCAGATCGTGTGTCCAGTCACGGGGATCGTGTGTCCAGTCACGGGGATCGTGTGCAGATCGTGTGTCCAGTCACGGTGATGGTGTGCAGATCGTGTGTCCAGTCACGGTGATCGTGTGTCCAGTCACGGTGATCGTGTGCAGATCGTGTGTCCAGTCACGGTGATCGTGTGCAGATCGTGTGTCCAGTCACGGGGATCGTGTGCAGATCGTGTGTCCAGTCACGGGGATCGTGTGCAGATCGTGTGTCCAGTCACGGGGATCGTGTGTCCAGTCACGGGGATCGTGTGCAGATCGTGTGTACAGTCACGGGGATCGTGTGCAGATCGTGTGTCCAGTCACGGGGATCGTGTGTCCAGTCACGGGGATCGTGTGCAGATCGTGTGTCCAGTCACGGGGATCGTGTGTCCAGTCACGGGGATCGTGTGCAGATCGTGTGTCCAGTCACGGGGATCGTGTGCAGATCGTGTGTCCAGTCACGGGGATCGTGTGTCCAGTCACGGGGATCGTGTGCAGATCGTGTGTCCAGTCACGGTGATCGTGTGCAGATCGTGTGTCCAGTCACGGTGATCGTGTGCAGATCGTGTGTCCAGTCACGGGGATCGTGTGTCCAGTCACGGGGATCGTGTGCAGATCGTGTGTCCAGTCACGGGGATCGTGTGCAGATCGTGTGTCCAGTCACGGGGATCGTGTGCAGATCGTGTGTCCAGTCACGGGGATCGTGTGTCCAGTCACGGGGATCGTGTGCAGATCGTGTGTCCAGTCACGGGGATCGTGTGCAGATCGTGTGTCCAGTCACGGGGATCGTGTGCAGATCGTGTGTCCAGTCACGGGGATCGTGTGTCCAGTCACGGGGATCGTGTGCAGATCGTGTGTCCAGTCACGGTGATCGTGTGCAGATCGTGTGTCCAGTCACGGTGATCGTGTGCAGATCGTGTGTCCAGTCACGGGGATCGTGTGCAGATCGTGTGTCCAGTCACGGGGATCGTGTGTCCAGTCACGGTGAGCGTGTGCAGATCGTGTGTCCAGTCACGGTGATCGTGTGCAGATCGTGTGTCCAGTCACGGTGATCGTGTGCAGATCGTGTGTCCAGTCACGGGGATCGTGTGCAGATCGTGTGTCCAGTCACGGGGATCGTGTGCAGATCGTGTGTCCAGTCACGGTGATCGTGTCAGATCGTGTGTCCAGTCACGGGGATCGTGTGCAGATCGTGTGTCCAGTCACGGGGATCGTGTGTCCAGTCACGGGGATCGTGTGCAGATCGTGTGTCCAGTCACGGTATCTGGCCGTGTGTCTCCGAATGGAGCACACACCTGCGAATGTCGCTGCTTGGCAGACGCCGGGCCGAGGTGCTGGCCGTGAAACCGGGCCGAAGTGCTGGCCGTGACGCCGGGCCGAGGTGCTGGCCGTGACGCCGGGCCGAGGTGCTGGCCGTGACGCCGGGCCGAGGTGCTGGCCGTGCCGCCGGGCCGAGGTGCTGGCCGTGACGCCGGGCCGAGGTGCTGGCCGTGTCGCCGTCTATCGTGGGTCAGTGTGCCGTGGTTTACTGTGCTGTGTCCCTATACCGGGCTTCGGAGCCAAACAAAAAAACGTGTAAATTTGTCCGCGACGTGCGAGCGTATGTGTGTGCGAGCGTATGCATGTGCGAGCGTGTGCGCGCGCGCGTGCGAGCGTATGTGTGCGCGTGTGCGAGCGTATGTGTGTGCGAGCGTATGTATGTGCGGGCGTATGTATGTGCGATCGTATATGTGCGCGTGTGCGAGCGTATGTGTGTGCGAGCGTCGTATGTGTGTGCGAGCTTATGTATGTGCGATCGTATATGTGGGCGTGTGCGACCGTATGTGTGTGCGAGCGTATGCATGTGCGAGCGTATGTGTGCGCGTGTGCGACCGTTTGTGTGTGCGTGTGCGAGCGTATGTGCGCGCGTGTGTGACCGTATGTGTGTGCGTGTGCGAGCGTATGTGTGTGCGAGCGTATGTGTGTGCGTGTGCGAGCGTATGTGTGTGCGTGTGCGAGCGTATGTGTATGTGTGTGTGTGTGTGTGTGTGTGTGTGTGTGTGTGCGAGCGTATGTGAGCTGCGCTCAGATCGCTCTGGGCTTTGTGTTTAGCGTGACCCATTGGCAGTTGCGGCCGCGAGGTCTTGGTGGAATGATTTTTCCATAAGGGATCACCCAAAGGCTATATTCTATCGTTGCAATGTGGCTTTCGCTCGATGATGTATGTTGTAGGAAAACGCTCGGCGCTCTGGGTGTGTATTGGTTGCAATGACAGAAACTGCTAAGGACTTGTTATCGCGTTGTACGACACGGCTTTGATGGCTACAGTGAATAAAATGGATGTATAATAATCGTCTGCGTTTACCTTATCTTCCAAGGACAAAACGAGGAAACACTTATCCGCCATATAAACAAATGGTTTCATAAAGAAGGGCTCTCCTGTTCCATTCTCGTTCAAACGTGTCAGAGATAACATGACCTTCAGCTATTCTATTCCGCAACAAAACCAAACAATGAAAAGCTTACGGACGTCTTAAATCCAATCAAATGTTTTATCAGCTCGGTACCTATGGAAATAGATACTAATATATAT
>JAXIVJ010011639.1:2500-40000 GCA_036785665.1 Chirona hameri | reverse complement strand
GCGCTGAAGCTTTGCATGGCGGAGTACCTGACCTCGGAAATCCACACATTCCGAAGATTCGAACTATATTTGTAAACAAACCAATGGATAGCGGTTAACCCAGCTCCCAATACACAGGAACTGCGTTTGGCGTTGTCTGGCGGGTCCCGTGGATCTGGACAGGACACGAGCGCACAGCAGCCTCCCACGCGCGAGCCCAGGAGGAGGAGGCATTAGCAGCCAATAGCGGAGATTAACGGTAAGCCAGAAGCAAGGGGGAGAAGCAGAGGGAGGCAGAGGTAGGCACGGCCCGAGCGGCACAAACACAGACTGCTTTAGCGCCGCTAAGTGCGTCTGACGGTCGACTCACGGCTATCAGCGCCACCTGAGTATTTAGTTATTTGTTTATTTTTGTTTGCGGCACCCCGTTTGAAATTGCCGCCGCGACGTCTGTTCTGAAAGACAGGGCAAACAAGGGTAATTCCGGTTTGTCGTCCTGCATGGCGGGATCTTGTAATCAACCAACAGTACAGGGTGTCCCAAAACTGATGAGCGGTTGTTTCTCGTTAAATAAAACCGAACAAGATAAGGGTGGTTCATGATATGTTTCCCACGTATCCCCCACAGACTCGGAAACACTCCCGCGTGCGCTCCGGCACCTCGCTCATCAGGTTGCCGAGTGCTGAGTGTGTGTGCGCTGATTATCCGCCATGCCGTTTGAAGGCTTTGTACCAGGGCCTTTTCTGAGGTATCGGGCGTCATCTTGTTGGGTCGTCCTTGACTGCCCACATATTTTCGATCGGTGACAGGCATAGGCGTAGGAACAGGGGGGCAAGGGGGGGGGACAGCCGCCCCCAACATTTTTGATTTTAACATTACGCCGAAAATGGGCGTTGCATTGAAAAAATCGACTTCAGAATGCATCCGCCCCCCCCCCCCCCCCCCCCTCCCCCTCCCCCAACTTGAACATAGTTCCTGCGCTCCTAGTGACAGGTCAGGGGCATTGCCTGGTTAGACCTCTTCTCTTCAAAATCCCGAAAGTGACTGCGATACCAATTCTGGTCTTCTTGGCGTGATGGACTAGAGCGCCGTCTTGTTTAAAAAAAAATGCTCTAGACATGTCCGGCCGGAGCTCGGCGTCGGTTGGCAGGCAGTTCCCCTTCTTCGCAGCATCGCTGAGTTTCTGTCCATTTTCAGAAATTCCTTGGCATAGTAGTCGGCAGCGGCTGTCTGGTCGCGGGGCACGTTATGCAGGTCAGATAGGCCTCTGCGGCTCGTCATGCCCAGATGAGGACTTCAGGAGGCCGCTTGACCGTCTCGGTGATATGCAACTTCTCGCTGTTTTGACCCCAAACCCGGTAGTTTTCTAACCATGGAGTGGATATGATTCACTGGCGACCCGATTCTGGGCCATGGCACCTGTGACCGTTTACAACCGCTTGGTTATGCATCGATGTCTTGCACTCATTCACCATTGACGAGCCGCGGTACGGGCTCTTTGGGTACCTACCTCCAAAGAAATTACCTCTGCCGTACCCAATCGGCTAAGCTCGGGTCGGCCGCTGGGGGTCTGTGATCACTCGACATGTGCAATTTAGGGTGCCCCCCCCCCCACACAAAAACTTTCCGGCGGTGCAAGCTTGCCAATTGACACGGCGTTCTTCTTTAGGCCAGTAACAAGTATGCCAATTTGAATTGCGATCCTGTGAGTTTTGCCCCCCCCCCTCCCCGGACCTCCGTAAGTTGTTGACCCCTACCCAAAAGGTCAACAATCAAAGTCGTCATACATACCTCCGCGTGTGCTCATTTGAAAGCTCTTGTCGAGTAGAATAAACTTTAATTCAGTCGAAATGCTCTAAATTCAAGTTTTCGCTCGAGTCATAAAAAGAGCCCAAAACCAAGTTTTCAATAGCTCTATTGAAGGCTTGGTTTTGGGCTCTGGCAACGCAATTTGGCATACTTGTTATTGGCCTAAAGAAGGCCTAGATTGGCCTAAAGCCGTGTCAATTGGCAAGCTTGCACCGACAAAAAAAGTTTGTTTGGGACACCCTAATGTGCATATTCCCCACAACCAGGTTGATAAAATTCCGTTTGTTCGCCGGTCGTTGGAGACCATTGAAACATGGACATCACCAAACACCGCTCATCAATTTTGGGACAGCCGGACTCCTGGCATCGCCTATGAAATGACCCCTGCCCTCTGGCGGAGAGGTCACGTGATTACTACGCTCGCGGCAGTATGGCGGACGGCGGTCCAATATGACGAAGTCTCCGGAGCATCCGGTGTCGTCTGAACGAGCCGACTTCCGAGCATTGCACCGAGCCGGAAACGACAAAGAAGGCGGATAATGTTTCCATCCTGACGCCGCTTCGGCTGCATGGTGAGTCAACCCGGACTCCGACGGTTCTGTTCAGGGCTTCGGAGTCGACTACGGCTCCTGACGGTTCTGTTCAGGGCTTCGGAGTCGACTACGGCCCCTGACGGTTCTGTTCAGGGCTTCGGAGTCGACTACGGCCCCTGACGGTTCTGTTCAGGGCTTCGGAGTTGACTACGGCTCCTGACGGTTCTGTGCAGGGCTTCGGAGTCGACTACGGCTCCTGACGGTTCTGTTCAGGGCTTCGAAGTCGACCACGGCTCCTGACGGTTCTGTTCAGGGCTTCGGAGTCGACTACGGCTCCTGACGGTTCTGTTCAGGGCTTCGGAGTCGACTACGGCTCCTGACGGTTCTGTTCAGGGCTTCGAAGTCGACCACGGCTCCTGACGGTTCTGTTCAGGGCTTCGGAGTCGACTACGGCTCCTGACGGTTCTGTTCAGGGCTTCGGAGTCGACTACGGCTCCTGACGGTTCTGTTCAGGGCTCCTGACGGTTCTGTTCAGGGCTTCGGAGTCGACTACGGCTCCTGACGGTTCTGTTCAGGGCTTCGAAGTCGACCACGGCTCCTGACGGTTCTGTTCAGGGCTTCGGAGTCGACTATGGCTCATGACGGTTCTGTTCAGGGCTTCGGAGTTACTAGATCGCTGCAGACTGTTATATATAATTGATGGAGCGATATAGATAACGAGACGCAACGAGATAACTGAGTGTGAGCGATGATGGCGCCATCAGCCATGTACGTCCGCCTCTGCAGCTCAGTCGGGAGAGTGCTGTGCTTCAGACGTCACCCGGTGTGGCAGGTCGAGCCGCTTCGGCGCTCGCTATTTGCTCCTGACTGGACTGGCCTGCGGCCGGTGGCAGCGGTCGCGTTCAAGGTCAGGTGACGTCAGAGGGCGAGGCTGACCAGTGACCATGCCCAGGTATCTTTGGGAACGTTTAACTTTGGGCACGTGTGTTCCACACGCTTGCCGATGCTTACCCATATGACCCATACCCGGTTCGAATCCCGACGACGGCGACTCGCTTTTTACTCATTTTGTCAAGTAAATGCATGTGCATAGGTTCCTGTTGTCTACAAGATGGTCTGGGGGTCCGGGGGGTAACACAATCTCCATGGACCAGTTCTCTACCAGATGGCCTAGGGGGGGGGGGCCGGGGGGCGACAGCCCCCTCCCCCTGTAGGTTCCGCAGCGCAGCGAGCGAATGCGAGCGGATCGTTCTAAACGTGGGTCCCTGCGACCGTAATTGCAAAGGTTAGGTCAGGTTCGATTATGTTATTACAATTGTTTTCTGCCACACCCTGGTCCATGGGGATCGTCTACGCCATTGCGATTTATACACAGCAGGTAACGTTGATTGATAAACCTCGCTAAACTGAAATATATACCGCATGTCTCAGGCACGTAGCCAGGATTTCGTCCAGGGGGGGGGGGCCTCGAAAGAGCCCCTTCTCGAGCGTTGAAAGGGCCCCTTCCCAAGCGTTGAAAGGGCCAAACAAAACGGATGAAAAGGCACGTTACAAGGATGGAAAATGCAGTATGACAGGTATGGCATGGGTCATACCAACTTTCAGGAGCTGGTGTTAGCAAACTGCTATATAAACTTTGGAACCCGCGACACCAACTTGGAATCAGCTATACCAACTTGGAATATTTTTTAAGCTCAAGACCTGGAACTCTTAAACAAATTTTTAGTCATATAAATACATATTGGCAGAAGTCAGAACATACATGCTTAAAGGTCATGATAAATTGTGAACAAAATACAACAGTGAAACACCATCATAACCAATAACAATGTTACAGCTTACAAATTAAAAGTGATAACTAGTACGACCTAGTAAGGAGTGGACTCTGAACACACCATTGCAACTTATAAATCAAACTACAGGGTCAATTCATGATCAATTCATCAGATCAGTAACTGCAGCAGTGTGAGTTGCGAGTGCAGTCAAACAGAAACAACCATCCCAAATCATATTCCACTGTCACACTAGTAACTAGGTGGGGTGGGGGAAGAGCATACAATTTTATATTTAGTCATCCCATTGCCACAGGTCACCCCCAAATATTTTGTATAACAAATAACAAGTACCTATGGAACAAAACCACCTACCTATATGATAATAATTATTGCTAATACTATTGTAAATACATATTACTGATAATATTTATTGATACATATTTACTATTCAGCTCCACATGAGAAAGGACATATTCAAGTCATATCATTGGTAGTTTGGTAGTCAACAAATATTGTATTTTATGCAATTACAATTATAAAGGTGGAAAGACTGTCAAACACAAAAAAAAAAGACATTTTGCAAAGAAATCTGAAGTGGCCTAAGACCATATCTAAGAATGCAAACCTGTCTAGTTCCACTTCAACTTCTTATCACAATAGCTGCATAATTTATATATGGCCTTGCATAATTCCACGTGACGCCCTCCCCAACAACACCTTCCAAACCAATGCCAACCATAAGTTCCAAACAATGTGTTTTGATGCGTCACATTTGCGACGAATTCGCCAGGCCTGGGCCGTAAAAGAATCACGTGTGTCAATTAAGCAGCAGATCGATATTCGCGAATGTCTGTCACTGACAGATATTCACATCTTCACACCTCAGAATCGCGACGCCTCAGAATTGCGTGAAGACAATTGTTCATGTTCGTATTCGAAAATAAGTTGTAGTATCAAATCATAACCCTTGGGGCCAGTTCAAGTTTAAATATTTTTAAAGAAGTCCATCGGCCGAAATCATCAATATGTTGACATTTTCATTTTAGTGATTTTAAGTTATTTATGGTGATAAAGTTAGTCATTTTGGTGACGGGATTAATTGTGTGCGCCGTTTTGAGCCCAACGATTCGCAATTGTCAAATACTTCAGCAGCCATTTACGCGCAGCAGTAAAGTTGTGCGGCCTTGGCCTTGGCAGTGCAGTAGCTTTGTTTCTCTGTGCCCAAGGTCTGTATAAATATGTGCCAAGTCCGTATAAGAGTGGCTCTGTGCGTATGGCTGGCTTGGATGCTAGTTATAGATAGCTTGGCTTGGATAGTGAGGAAACCGAAGAAACTCTGTAATTTAAAACAGGTTGATTTTTTTTTGTCATTCAGGATATGATTGTCACTCCCAATGTTTTTTTTCGTAAGTTTGTTATACTCAATGTCCAGGAAACTTTTCCCCATTATCCTGTGCAATATATTTATTATTTACTAGTCCATGTCAACATTGATCAAATAGGTAGTAGGTTTAGGTACCTCGACCTTGTTTGTAAAAGCTATTACAATTACAACCCAAACGTTGCATTGTGTGATGTTGAGTGACGAGTGCATACTTATTACATACTTGTAAGCTACTCGTTTGGAATTGCATGATCCTATCATGCTTTTTTATTTTTGCAAACCCCCAAAGATGAAAGCAGTCTACTCGCCTTGACCTGTTCCACTCTCCTTTTAGTCAGTTGTTGATTATTTATCTCAAGTTCTGGCTTTTGTGGGATTTCTTTACCCCATGGTCCATATATATCCATTATCCATTGATGTTTCAATGTGGGGTGTGTTAAAATGGTGCAAAATGCAAACTATAAATATTCCTGTTAAAAGATGTAGAATGAAGATGTAGTGTACAATGAAGTATACATGCAGATCGCTAGCTGCCGAGTGCCGGGCCTGGCGGGTGTTGCCACATGTGGCCGGCCTTGATGCCGGTCCCAACTCATGCATGAGCGGTGGCGGTGCGGGGCCGGTTCCTGTTTTTGGGGACATTTTTGCATCTCTAGTCAGGGGCCCCTCTGACCTGCAAAGGGGCCCTTTTAACTTCCCAGGGGCCCTCTGGTCTGTCCAGGGGCCCTCTAACCTGCTCAGGGCCTTTATGCAAGGGACTGCGCTGGCCGCTTTGACGCCCTGCCGACATGCTCAGGGGCCTCTCGACCTGCCTAGGGCCCCTCTGTGCTGGCTAGGGGGCCATTCGACGTGTTCAGTGGGCCCTCTGACCCGCTCAGGGGCCCTTTCGGTCTAGCTAGGGGCCCTCTGACATGCCCAGGGCTCTTGTGAACGTCCAAGAGGCCCTCTGGTCTTTCAGAGGACCCTGATGGCCCTAAAGGGCCTCTGAAGTGCTCTAAACTCTCTAACGACCACGCTTCGCGTGGTAAAAGGCCCATGATACCGCGCTTCGCGCGGTCTCGTCAGCCCTTTTCGGCGCGCTGCGCGCGCCAAAAAGGGCCCTCATAGCCTCCAGGGGGGGGGGGGGGGGGGGGGGGGCGTCGCCCCCCCCCCCTTGGCGTGGCTGGCTATATACCACACGCGTGCGAGATTCGCACTGTTTCGGTAAATCTCCCCATGGCGAGATATACATCATACACCCTATCGATGCTACTGTGTAAACCACGCTACAAACACGGTGTGTGATTTTCACATAATCGCTCTATTGTGTAAACCTCACCACGAGCGGTGTGTGTGGTTTACACGACACATCGTAAATGTATAATGCGCCGTACGTGTGGTATACACGCGTACTTTAACCCTCGCCCTACGGGGGGGGGGGGGGCTGACAGGCACCCCCGAGGTTTTTCTTAAATAACTTGTTACACATGCGGCCATCTTGCTGAGATTTGCAATAGCTGAGTTTACAACAATTATACGTACCCTCTCAAAATGTGAAGTGTATAGGACTGTTATATCGTGACCTATGACCTTTTCGTCAAGGTCATGTCAGACCCCAAAGGGCCATTGACCTGACCCTTAAGATCACCAGTTGACCTAGATACTCACTATGGGATGCCTTTGGATGGTCCTGATGACATGCAACCAGACTTGTCAATGATTCAATGTGAATCGACTACTTTTGATTGAATCATTCTTATTTCAAATGAATGACTCATGAATCGATTCACCTCATGCGTAAACCTGTTGTGAGTCACTGGTTGAATCATTCATACAGAGAAAATAGGCTGATTGAATCATTCATTGCTCAAAGAATCATTCTTTTTTTGGTCGAACAGCATAAACTGTCCACAAAATATGCCAGCGGCCCAGCATTCATCTGTGCCCTGTGGACAAACCAGGCACTTAATGGTCAATTATATGAGCTCTGTGTCCTGAGCTGTAGCCTGTAATTCATCTATGCGTAAAGAAAGCGAGGCTTTGTGTCCAACTCCAGTGGGCACAAAGCCACTGTTCAATCAGCCCTAACTAGGTGAATACCTTGGAACTGGTAGGGTTAGGGGTAGGTACCTTAATACTTAGAAAAGGTAACTAACTCATACTTTGGTTCATAAACCACACAGTACACGCACACCTTTTTCACACGAAAAATTATCAAAAGGTACCCACCTTTTCCTAATTTCTAGGCTATACCATATCAAAAACTAAATCATAAACAAACATTTGCATGACCTCCGCTTGTCCCAAATATCACTGTCGCATCGGCGCCGCTTTATTCCACATCATGCTTTATAAAAAAATAATACCTAATGCAAAATCAAAATAAATGTTCTATTCGCTTAAAAAAGTGAAACGTAAAGTCATTAATACTTTTGGAACTTGGAATTTGCAATAATAATAAATATTATAAATATCATTTTATAATCAAAATAAACAACACGCGTGTCCAATTGCCTCACATTCACATTAACATTCGGAAATACATTCGCGGACTATTTGGATTGGCTTCAAAATTGGTACACAGATAGATCACGACCTAGTGATCATTCTGGTAAAATCTTAGAGCCGCACATTTCAAATCAAAGGAGTTAGAGCAGGTCATATGTTTAAGGTCAAACCAGCAGACTATTCTGATGTGCATGAAAATTGGCACACAGGTAGAGCATGACCTTCCTATCACGCTCATAAAATCTTAGAGTCGCACATTCAAAATCAAAGGAGTTAGACAAAGGAGTCGACACTTCCCTTTAATGTTGAGTGATTGAATCAAGATTGAATCATTCATTATGGTAATGTTGAATGATTGAATCATGATTGAATCATTCATTATGGTAATGTTGAGTGATTGAATCATGATTGAATCATTCATTATGGTAATGTTGAGTGATTGAATCATGATTGAATCATTCATTATGGTCCGTGAATCACTGTGAATCGACTCATGACAAATATGAATCATTGACAAGTATGCATGCAACACGTTACTTTTTACGTCACGTCTCTCTATCTCTCTACACGTCTCTCTATCTCTCTCCGTTCGGAAGTTATACTAAGCGTCTCGTACATGTGCTGTAATGTAAAACGCATAGCAATTCTCATCTATGGTGAAGAATGACGATTTCAATGACCTAAGAGGTCATTAACTGGCCGACCAAAAAATCGATATATTGCCCGATAGCTAATACAACGACCAACATTTTGACGCTAACCAAATCGTGTTATACTCATAACTTTGGTAATGACGACGGACAGAGCAAAATCGCTATTTTTGGACGTGGCCGATCTTAGGTCAATCACTTGACCCGGAATGTCACCCGCTGACCTGAAACCTAAAAATCGCATACTGCTAGATTCCTCTCATGACAGGCAACATGCTGGTTCTTACCGCATTGCTCTATGTTGCTTGGTTTGTAAGTTAACCCGCGCACTGCAGGGGCTTTGCGCCGAACACGAACTGCAGGGGGGGGTTGATTTCCGTCCCCCCCACCCCTGAGATCTCGAAAACTACGCTACGTAGCGAGAAGCGGAAAACGGCATTTGATAGCTTGATACATGTTCTATCGAAAGTATTTCAGTATTGTTTTAGGAGTAGGTCAAAATTGAGGTCACCAGAGGTCATCAAAGGTCAAATTTTCCAGTTTTTTTCTCTCCTGTTTTAGGACATCGCTCCAGAAATTCCCATAAATCTCAGAAACTATGATAGTTAGAAACAAACGGAAAAAAATAAAACGCCAGCCAGTGAAATTTGCAATCGCTAAGGTGTCCTCAAAATTTATCTCAGATCAACATTTGAGGCTCCCGAGGTCAAAAAAGAACAAAATGACGTTTATTTGCCAAATCGTTTTTAGCTATTAACTTTTTATGTAATAAAGATAACTGAAAACTGTTTACGCCATTGTGTGTATCTTGTCCAGACGCTTTGAATGATGTACATGGTGACCTTGTTAAGTTAACTTAAAAAATTGACCTCAGGTCAAGGTCAAGTGGTGACCCAAGTAGGGCATGTTGCATATGGGAAAACGTGTCTCGACGGGACAAACACATTGATGTCTTTTTAATTCTCTATCTTCATTATGTCGGGAGTTATTTACACAAAAATGATGGTGACCTCGCATGACCTCAAATGACCCAATAGGGGTCACTGAGCAAAACTTACACTTGGATCATCAAGAATATCCTATAATAACATGATCCAGAAGTAATTGGACTAATATCATGCATATCCTTAGCATTTGTATATTTCCCCATTGACTTATCATGGGAAGGTTACGAAATTGACCTGACCTTAGGTCACCGATATCAAAATTCCGAGATAAACGAATTGTAAGTACTTATGCCCTCATGACATCCTGTAAGTTTCAAACTGATCGGTGAAAAACTCTGCCTTTGGCACAACTGCAAACATTTTTGGAGGTGGGGTCACTTGACCTGGTCTGGTGACCTGACCTGAGATGACCCGATGTTATTTTCTTCTTCTTCAAAGTGTGCGCAATTAATGTCCTGACAGGTGTGCGAAAACCCGGCGGCGCTGCGCGCCGCCGTTTTTTCGCTATCTTTGAAAAACCTGAGGGGGCGCGGAAATCACCCCCTTGCAGTGCGCGAGTTAACAGAGGGGCCTGTCACCCCACCCCCCCCCCCCCCCCCCCCCCCCCCCCCGTAGGGCGAATGTGAGAAACGGTCCCCGTAGGGCGAGGGTTAACTTTCGCTTCTAAAGCCTGTCGGCTAGGCTACCAAGAGTTTCCCGATCGGATACTGGGGCCAAGGCCCGCGCAAAAGTGCCTCGGGACTGAACTGTACAACAAAGAGTAGCAAACACTTAGGGTTGGGAAGGCTCAGATACATTTATATGAAGATGTATATTGCGTACTGAAGGTAGCGCAATATAGTCAATTCCCCCCCATGGGCACATGTCCAGCAATGAACCAACTACGAATTTATGTAACCACAACAACAGCCATCACCGCAATAAATCCAATTAGTTAAAATCGAGCACAAACCATTACTAAGTTACACGTTATCAGCGATTTAGACCACACGCAGAGCACTGGGAAGCGGAGGAGTGCCACCCAACCTGCACCTCGACCTCAGTCCTCACTCACCCGCATCAGAGTGGCGGTTCTCAGCGCTTTGTCCAGCGGGGTTACCACGTGACGCGGTCTGCACGGCTGTGCCCCGGCCGGTTGCACAAACCCCATCACACAGAGCACGCGGCACGCGTTCAGCCGGCGCCGTCCCTCGCCCAGTCCTGCAGGACGCGGCGCCGATAAGGCCGAGACGCCAGCCCCCTCCCGCCCCTCCCTCCTTCATCCCCCGACCGGGCCCGGCAGGGGCACTTCAACTACGCACCGATATCGCAGGACGTCACCACAGCTCCCGCGCGCGGTCTTCCCGACCCCGGAGGACTCTTGCATAAAACTTACGATTTTCGTCGCCGGAGTAAATCTTAGCAACTCTAAGAAATAGCATATTCTACGAAGGTCTGTACATTGTGTCTTATGAAACTTCAGAATCAGATCGCACAAGAAAACCCCCGACCCCCTCCGATTTTGAAAACAAATTGGTACGATTGTAGTGTCAAGTGAAAGAAACATGCACACCAACTTTTAGGTCCGGGTGACCTCTAAGGTCAGATTTAGAGGTCATCAAAGGTCACGATTTTTTGCGTACTTTGTATCAATCAAACGCTTATATCTTCTGTGTTAATGGACTTAGCGGAATCAAACTTTTATCGAATACTCTACAGGGTTTCACCATTCGGAAAAAGTCGAAAAAATCACGTTACCTTTGACCTTACAAGGTCAAAGTCGTAAAATGTATTTTTTTTAATATTTTGCCCCGTAAAAAGGCCAAACTTGGTATAAGGAATGACCTCCACATCCTCTAAGAATGCGCAGAAAAAAAGGGCGGAGACTTTTCAACTTTTTGAGATACCACCCTTTGAGTATGGCAATGGAGTGAGACAGACAAATGCCCCGAGGCTATTCCCATATTGCTTGCGATAATGCGGGTTTCTCTGGCCCGATTGACGTGAAATTTAGTGGGTAGCTTCCATTTGATGTGTGCATTCGGTTTCCGAGTTTTCAGATCTATCTGACCTGGCATGACCTCGCATGACCTCACATGACCTCACATGACCTCACATGACCTCACATGACCTCACATGACCTCACATGGCCTAACAATCGCGTAACGTGATTTAAGAGCGGTTCCTAGCATTGGTAATACGTATTTGTGGGTCATACACTATTACAAGGTCATGTGAGGTCATATCAAGTCATGTGAAGACATGTGAGGGCATGTGAGGTCATGTGAGGTCATGTGAAGTCATGTGAGGTTATGCGAGGTCAGATCAATCTGAAAACTCGGAAACCCAATACACACATAATTTGTACAATCGGTCGAGTAGTTCCGGAGATCCGAGAGGGTTGGGGGGAGAGGCGGGGGGGGGGCGAAATAGCCCCCTCCCCCCTAGCTACTAAGCTACCCACAAAATTTCACGTCAATCGGGCCAGATAAACCCACATTATCGCAAGCAACATGGAAATAGCCTCGGAGCATTTGTATGTCCCACTACCTTGACATACTCAAAGGGCGGTATCTAAAAAAGTTGAAGTCTTCGCTCCTTTTTTCTGCACATTCCTAGAGGATGGTGAGCTTATTCCTTGTACCAAGTTTGGCCTTTTTACGAGGCAAAATATTTTTAAAATACATTTTACGACTTTGACCTTGTAAGGTCAAAGGTCACGTGATTTTTTTATACTTTTTTCCGAATGGTAAAATCCTGTCGAGTATTCGATAAAAGTTTGATTCCGCTAAATCAATTAACACAGAAGATATAAGCGTTTGATTGATACAAAATACGCAGAAAATCGTGACCTTTGATGACCTCTAAATCTGACCTTAGAGGTCACCCGGACCTAAAAGTTGGTGTGCATGTTTCTTTCACTCTACATTACATGTGTACCAATTTTTATCAAAATCGGAGGGGGTCGGATACGAAACCCCTCTTTTTGTGTGCGATTTGACATGGAAAAGTGCTGCACCAGAGCTCAGTTTCATGACACCTAGATTCTTCCAGCGAGATTCTTCTTAAAAATATAGGATTCGATTAACTGTTTCGTCAATTTCCTTTGAAAAAATAGGAAGGACGAGGAATTTACTTCGGTGCGTGACTTAATACCAAAGGAGTCCTGTTTCATAAAAAAGATAGATTTAAGAAAAAGTAGTCTGTTCATCACGCAGTTCATATTTGTATTAATTTTAACATTTCGGACCCACAATCTACGAAGAGGTAATCTTTCTTAAGTTTTTTTTACTCCAACGTTAGATATGTCTGCACTGTAATTACGGGTATTACATTGATGTCGCTTGGAAATGGGAATGATATCTGGCACGATAGATGTCACGGTCGTCGTTTTAACGCGAAAAATAAATGGATTCCGCAGTAAATATCGGAGTTTTGTAAGTGGCGAATTCCACAATATGTCAATTTGTTTTTACATCTGGAACTTTGCTACGGCAAGATAAAGACAAATTCCCATTGTTAAAAAGACATTGTCTTTACCTACTTTTGTAAGGCTAGCCACATTTCTTGAAAATAAAAAAAAAACTGCAGTCATTGAGGCAATGGGAGCTGGAAATCCGTACTGAAGTTGCCGTGGTCCGTGGGTAATTCAGACTTAACCCGCGAGTTACTGGGGTATATTTCCTAACGCGAATTACTGGGGGGGGGGGGCTATTTTTTGCCCCCCCCCCCCCTCGGATCTCCGAAACTACTGGACCGAATGTAAAAATTCAAACGGCATTCGACAGCCCTGTGAAATTTATCGAGGGAAACAAAATATTGTTGACCTCGGGGTCACCGATGACGTCACAGGTCAGGTCAAGTACAAAATGTTTGACCGTGTCAAAAGGTCTCGATGGATAGAATTGTCGCGCAAAATTGCGATATTAAACGCATAAGCTGTCGATAAATCGGTATGATTCATGTATATGACACTTCTACGTACCTTTCTAAGCTGTTTATGACCTTGGGTCAGGTCAAGGTCATCCGAGGTCACGAGGTCAAACTGCAGATTACGGTCATTAGGCGCTGTAACACATGTGTATGGGGTTGTTTTTCGTCTAGAGCGCGAAAAATGACCTTAGAACATTGTTTGTTCCATATAAATAGAAGTAAAAAGCAAAAATGGAAATGCGTTTTTTATGCATAGTAATGAGAGAGGTGGTCGATTTTTGTAATTTAAAGGTCATAACTCAGTCATTTTTTAAGATATCGACTTCAAATGTGGTACACATGTTCACCGCATACGTCTCGATCACATTTATTCCGGTTTTTGGATAATTCTGATTTTTTCTTGAAAATTTTGTTTTAAAAAAAATGTATTTGGATTTCTCAATTTTTGTAATTTCAAACAAACCCAAAAATCCGAGATAGCAATTTGATAGCCCGGTCTATTGTCAGTAATTTGGTTTAAAACAATTGAGTTTATCTCAGACATCGTACCTTTGACAGCGTGTTCCACAAACCATTATTTTGCAACAAAACCCGAAGAACATGACGTCACTCTGACGTCATTTCCGGTTGACCTATCATAGCCTCATATTTGTCCTTTTGCCAACATGTGTAGAATTGATGTGAGAGAAGGTACTGCAAGTTTGGTGACGATACCGGTGTTCGTTTAAGAGTTATTGCAAAATAACGGGAGGGGGGGCAAAAATAGCCCCCCAGTAAGTCGCGGGTTAATGGGCAGTTTACAACCATTTAAGTATTTTTATTTACCGTGATATTGGCTGAGGATGATCATAATCCGATTACGAGTGTTGGGCAGAAGTCGAGATCCATCATAGCATATTCCGTCTGAACGGGCCGAGTTCTAACGATTAGTTATTGAAGGTTCGATCAGGTTCAAACCGCCTAGGAAGAGGTTTCAAGCTCTCGGCTCGTGGTAAGTCGATGTAATTCACCGTCACTTATCCACTATTAATTCCTATATGAATACTTAAGTGTCTTAAGATCCAAAGCTCAAGGTCGTTTGCAGCAGAAAACGTAAATAATATCGCATCGTCGGGTGGCGGATGAACTTCACTTTCTAAGACAGATACAAATATGAATGCAAATTGCGATTAAGTCGGTTTGAAATAAATGAGAAAATAGTCATTATTTGTGCTTTGTTCAAATGTTGTTTAAATATTCTGTAAATATTTGGATATTATGGCTCTGTTTGATATTACTATATTTTAGGTATGACGTCATATCCTAGAATCCGGCACATTTTACGAAAGAAAATAAAGAATTGGTGAAACACAATTTACGAAACTGCGTACAACCCAAGGCCCCAAGGTCAGGGTAGAATCATCGGGCGATTCTAGCGACATCTCGCTTCAACATTAGTGTGACGTCACTAGTGCCAGCACCACAACAGGTGGAAAGATAATATTATTTTCGGATCGATTGCACAGTTATGGTTTGTAACAGGAGCTTTCGATGGCATACACATTTTGTGCCACACAATCATACACCATGGACTGGCACTTGTTTACATCTTTCGTAAATAGTTTTGCTTATCATTTGCCTGGAAGTAACCATTTGCCCGGCACCCGAAAGCATTACGCGCTTTCGGGGTGACTCAGCTAACTGCCGGGGTCCACTGCACGCTTTTGCAATTTATCGCTTCGCTTTTACGTTTTATCAGGTCGACTTTGCGTTTTCTCACGTTCATAAAAATGTTAACTACGTGTTAATATACAGTGCAGGCTCCACTGCACGAAATGACAGAGTGAATAAATGGAAAAGTGCGTAATCGGTACGGTAAACCTCAAAATCGAAACGGAAAAGTGAAAAAGTGTAAACAGAAAACGTCTAATCAACACGCAAAAACGAAAAAATGAGAAAGATAAAAACGAGAAAATGTTCGATCAGTTGAAAGTTTTCGCACTTTTGAAGTTAGCTGTGCTCATTATGCAACCTTGCAAGTGATTTGTGGCTGTGTTTCAAGCGAATATTTGCAAAGAAGCGATTTGCCGTATTTAAACTACTCCTGCCACCTTGCGTCTGAAAAGAAAGCTGAGTTTCTTCACTCGCCGTTGTGTAATGTAAACAAAACATTCCGATGGCCATCTTTGCGTGTGTCGGGCGGTTGGTTCCGTTGTGGCAGTGTCAAGCGGTCTCAACTTGTGTGTGTTTCAAGCGGTTTCATCTTGATTTCATGAATGTTAGGAGTTCAAGTCACAAGTGGGAGGAAGCTATTTGAAGCCCGCGGTTTAGCCAGCGTGCAAATCATCAGTGGAGTCGCTTTGACTCGCTTACGATGCATACCTACATATTCGTATGATTGTTGGAATCTAACCGAGCTCTGCCGTACACACAACAGGTATTTACCATGATCCTATATTGATACATACCTATTCAATTAAGCTTTGTGCGCAGCGGAACAACGATTGTTGACATTTTGTATGCAAGTTTTTCCTGTGAAATTACATCCGTTTGTGCTTCGCCTCGTCTTTTATTAGATACAAATGTGATACGGCGAAAAAGCCGCCTGACAGGGCTTGGAACCCGTAATCTTCTTTGGATAATCTTCGGATAATTATACCATTTTGATCAGCGCCTATAACCTCTCGGCCACCGTTGCGACAGGTACCGGCGTGGGAAATAAGCAGTATAGTTGAGGAAGGGTGAGAAAAAAGGTCAAAATTACAATGTAGTGGGGTTTGATGAGTTAAGATAACTTTATCTTGGATCACAATATCGCGGCAAAACCAAAAAAAATGTGATAATCCGATTGTGTCGCAGTTCCACCCGTCTCGGAAGTTTCCTAACGAAGTGTGTCACGTGAAACATGTGTTAATGCTTGAGGAAACGATGAAGTGCAAAAGCTAGAAAGCGAAAAAGCTAGAAAGCGAAAAAATGTAAAAGCGACACGATAAAACGATCAATCGAAAAACGCATCACGCAAAAGTGCACAGTGGAGCCTGAGCTTAATGCTACGCACCAGTTACGTCATGCAGATGGACCAAAGTGACAATACAAATTATTGTCCAAATATTTCAATTCAGTTTAACCCTTGTTTGAGACTTGACACAATTAGGAAATAAGAATACAAATGAATTGAGTCCCAAAATTCGGAAAATAGTCGAAAAGTGTGAAAAAGTGAAAAAGTGCGACACCTTTTTCAACTATTTTCCGCAATTTTGAGACTCAAGTCATTTGTATTGTTATTTCTTAAAAAATATTGTGATTATATCCGCTGCTTATGAATATGATTACAAATATGAACAAATAAAAAAATGAAATGAAAAATATATATATATATATATATATATATATATATATATATATATATATATATATATATATATATATATATATATATATATATATATATATATATATATATATATATATATATATATATATATATATATATATATATATATATATATATATATATATATATATATATATATATATATATATATATATATATATATATATATATATATATATATATATATATATATATATATATATATATATATATATATATATATATATATATATATATATATATATATATATATATATATGAACATTACAAATATGAAGAGAACCAGTCAGTTCCTTAAATTTACTCCGGTCCCGTAAATCGTAGGTTTTATGAAGAGCCCTCTGATCTCAGGTTGTGGTGTCCGGTACCCCCGAGGTGGCCCCGCCAGCCGCCACTGCACTGGTGGGACCCTGCCCCGGACCGGATCGCCCAGACAAGTTCTGATAAATAAAACAGTACTCAGCCTCGGACAACATGTTGGCTATGACTGGGCTCAGAGATGACCATGCCGACACGGATGTACCAGATGTATGCATGCATGCGCAAAGGCGTATCCAGGATTTCGCCAAGGTAGTGCCCGCGGTCAGTGATATGGGCCCCTGGCACATACATGGCCCCCTATGGACACAGGGCCCCCCTACATATTTTAGCTTCGCTAACACGATTTGAACTACTCATTCTGGGTGTAGTGGTGGTGGTGATACGGGATTTGGTTTGAGGGCGCCGTAATTTCTGAGGTTCTATGACACTAATACCTATTCTGGATATCATACCCGGCAAATTTGGCAGAATCTACCCGGGGACCTACAACCAGTGTTGGATTTGTAATTTCATGACCTGGTCCCGGAGAGTAAAAATCCATAGGTGAAGAGTAAAATTGTATTGTCAGGCAAGTTAAGATTTTCATTTTTGTTTTAATTATTTTACTTGGAAAGTAAAAAATCCTGATTTGTAATAGATATTAAATCCTTGTGAGGAAAATTGAATTATATTTTAACTACAATGTCGATAAGATCAGGCGAAAAGAGAGCAAATTTCCTGAACAAATATGAAGAGAGCAAAATTCTATGGACCCAAAAAGTCCAGAAAATGGCCAAAATTCCAAGGCTGCCTACAACAGTCTGAATTAACAAACGAGTCAGCCTGCAAGGATCTACACTGCAAGGATGTCACATAGATGAGGACAGAGGGCCCCATCAGGGCGACAGAGGGCCCCTCAGGCCGACTAAGGGTCCCCTCAGGGCGACAGATGGGCCCTTCAGGGCTCAGGCTGACAGAGGGTCCAGTCGTGTCGAAAGCTGGTTGAGTGCTCACTTAGGCGGCTAGAGGGTCCCGTCGGGTCGAAAGGTGTCCCCTCAAGCTGGCCGAGGGCCCCTCAGGCCACCAGAGGACCCCTCATGCCGGCATAGGGCCCTGCAGGCCTACAGAGGGTCCCCCTCAGGCCTACAGAGGGCCCCATCAGGCCGGCAGAGGGCCCTGTCGGGTCGAAAGGGGCCCTATCAAGCTGGCCTCGGACCCTTCAGGCAACCGCAGGGCCCCTCATGCCCACATAGGACCGCCCATGCCCACATAGGACCACTCATGCCCACATAGGGCCCTCAGGCCTACACAGGGCCCCTCATGCCGACAGAGGGCCCCCTCAGACCGATAGACGGCCCCCGATCAGACCGGCAGAGGGCCCCTCAGGCCGATCAAGGGCCCCTCATGCCGACCGAGGGCCCCCTCAGGTCTACTGAGGACCCCTCAGACCGACAGAGGGCCCCTCAGTTCGACAGAGGGCCAACTCAGACCGGCAGAGGATCCCTCATGCCGACATAGGGCCCCAGGCCTACATAAGACCCCTTATGCCGACAGAGGGCCTCCTCAGACCGATAGAGGGCCTCCTCAGACCGACAGAGGACCCCTAAGGCCGATCAAGGCCCCTCAGGCCGACTGAGGGCCCCTCAGACCGACCGAGGAGTCTGAGGGGAGACCGACACCTCAGACCGACTGAGGACCCCTCAGACCGACCGAGGGGTCTGAGGGGAGACCGACACCTCAGACCGACCGAGGGGTCTGAGGGGAGACCGACACCTCAGACCGACTGAGGGCCCCTCAGACCGACCGAGGGGTCTGAGGGGAGACCGACACCTCAGACCGACCGAGGGGTATGAGGGGAGACCGACACCTCAGGCCGACTGAGGGCCCCTCAGACCGACCGAGGGGTCTGAGGGGAGACCGACACCTCAGACCGACTGAGGGCCCCTCAGACCGACCGAGGGGTCTGAGGGGAGACCGACACCTCAGACCGACTGAGGGCCCCTCAGACCGACCGAGGGGTCTGAGGGGAGACCACCGACACCTCAGACCGACTGAGGGCCCCTCAGACCGACTGAGGGCCCCTCAGACCGACCGAGGGGCCGTCTGGCCAGCCAACGGCCCCTTACACGAAAGACTATGTGGGCCCCGCAGCCCAAGGGGTATCCGCGGGTTCAAGCTGACCAAAACCCCTCAAGTCGACCAAATGCTCCTTCAAGCCGACCGAGGGCCCTCACAGGCCGACAGAGGGCCCATCAGGCCGACAGAGGGCCCATCAGGCCGACATAGGGCCCATCAGGCCGACAGATGGCCCCCCAGGCCGACATAAGGCCCCATCAGGCCGCCAGAGGGTCCACTGAGGCCGACAGAGGGCCCCGCAGTCAGTTAGAGGGTCTCCTCAGGCCGACAGCGGGTTCTCTCAGGCCGACAGAGGGCTCATCAGGCCGGCAGAAAGCTCCTCAGGCTGACAGAGGGGCTCCTTAGGCCGACCAAGGGTCCCCTCAAACTGGCCAAGGGCCACATCAGGCGGCCAGAGGACCTCTCAGGCCGATAGAGGATCCCTCATGTCGTCAGAGCCCTCCTAGTGCCCTCAGGCCGACAGAGGACCCCTCCGGCCGACCAAGGGCACCCAGACCGACCCAGTGTCTCTTCAGACCGACAAAGAGTCCCTGAGACCGACAGAGGGTCCCTGAGACCAGTGGCGGTCGCAAGGGGGCCATGCGGGTCATGCCCCCCCCCCCCCCCCCCCCCACACACACACACACACACACACACACACACACAAGGCCCATGAAGGGGAACAACATATCTCCCCCCCCCCCCCCCCCAGTCACTTGGAGCCCAGGTGGGCCTCCTGTGGTTCAGGTTAGAGTGGCCCTCTGGAGGTCGGAGAGGGCCCTCTGGAAACCAGAGGAGGCCCACTAGGAGCCAGAATAGCCCCCGGAGGCCAAAGTGAGCCCTCTCGAGGCCAGCATAGGCCCTCTGAATCTCGGAGAAGACCCTCTGGGGGCCGGAGTGGACCCCCTGGAGGCCGAAGTGAGCCCTCTAGAGGTCGGGGTGGGGCCCTGGAATCCAAATAGGATCCTCTGGAATCCGGAGGGGCCCTATGGTGGTGAGTGTGATCCTCTGGAGGTCAGAGTGGTGGCCCTCCTGTAGGTCAGAGTGGGCCCTCTGGACGCCAGGAGGGGCCAATGATATCCAGAAGGGCCCTATGGAGGCTGGATAGGGCCCTATGAAGGTCAGAGTGGCACACTGGAGGCCAGAGAGGGCCATCTAGAGGTGGCGGCAGCGGTGGGCCTTCTGCAGGTGGAGGCCGGAGTGGGCCCTCTGGAGGCCACATGGGGTCCTCTGGAAGCTGGATGCGGCCCTCTGGAGGTCAGAATGAGCCCTCTGAAAGCGAGAGTGACCGTCGTGAAGCCAGAGGGACTCTTTGAAGGCCAGAGTTTCCCCTGAAGGCCAGAGTCGGCCATTTGAAGGTTAGAGTGGACCCACTGGAAGCCAGAGGGGGTCAATTAGTATCCAGAGGGGCCCTCTGGATGCCAGAGTGGGCCCTCTGGAAGTCAGAGAGGCCATTCGGAAGCCGGAGTGGGCCCTCGGGAGGTCAGAGTGGGCTCTCTGGAAGCCAGAGGGGGTCCAATGGTAGCCAGAGGGGCCTTCTGGAGGTCAAAGTGGGCCATATGGAGATCTGAGTGGGCCCTCTGGAGGAAGGAGAGGGACCTCTGAAGGTGGAGGCCGGATTGGGCCCTGATATCTCTAAATTGCAGTTGTTCGTCCCGCTAGTTGAATCAGGGAGTGTGCACGAGCCGTATTCGGGACTGTTGGTTTTCGTATATGCATCATGATTCGAGTTCAGAAACCGAAATGTCTTTGGGAATGACTGTCGGTCGTGCATGGAAGGATTCAGCTTGATCTCACCAGTAGTGTACGTGCAATAGTACATGATTGCCGTTTCCAATGTCCGTGTTGCCTACTTTGGCGCTGTCGGTCATGGCCGCCCGAACATGTTGCCGAAAAATGGATTTAAATTTTAAAGTAGTCAAGAATTTAATTTTAAAAAAACGAAGATATAAAAGTTGTTCAGAATTGTTAACTCCATACGAATCCACCTTCGCAATTGTCAAAATCCGGATATTTTTTGTTTTCACCATCCTGACGACCATGCATAATGGGCGCCCGAACGTGTTGCCGAAAAATGGATTTAAGGTAGTCAGGAATTAATCAAATACAAAAACCGAAGATAGAAAAGTTGTTTATAATTATTTACCTACTAATCCACCCTCGAAATTTTCGAAATCCGGAATTGTGCATTTCCACCCCGCTGGCGACCATGCCCGACGTGCAGCAGCGGTGCGAGTTCTGTGGAGCGGCGGCCCGACCGTGCAGGCAGTAGTGACTATTCAGCGATCCACTGCGAGCAGCGAGCTTCCTCCCACCTGGCAGCAGATGCCAGGTGAAGCGTTTGGGCACGTTAAGGTGTCACGTTAGGTCTGACGAAGGGGCAGCATGGCGGCCCGCCGGCCGGGTATCGGAAATCGAGGTCATTGGAAGGGCGCACGACACCTCGCAGACCTGTCCAGGACCTGTCGTCACACCACGATTAACACAAACGTCGCCATACATGGCTGTGCGGTGCCACGCCAGACCTTTTCACATTTGCATTTGCATTTTCACATTTGCATTTTCACATTTGCATTTTCACATTTGCATTTTCACATTTGCATTCGCATGACGTCTTGTCACACTTGCACAAGGTGTCTCATGCGCATGTGTGGTGGAACAGATGGTGTCTGCTTTGCATCCGAACAAAGCTGACGTTCGGCGCAACATTATTTCGGCGAAAGGTGCACCTTGGAGATAGCCCTGCACCCACCTACTGACACAATGTGGCCATGAACGCGACCTTGAGCGTACGTACACCTCACACCAACGAAGTCGAGCGCAAGTAGCGATCAAGCCTGGGCAAATCTTGCTGCATGGGCAGCGAACGATTTTTGGTGCTAAAAATACCTCGTTGGCGGAACTAACCGATTCACAGCAACACATTTAAACCAGTAAGGCGCCATAGTTGGCGATGAACGAGCGAGCGCGAAGGAAATGTATGGCGAATTTCAACGCCATCGGGAAAATAGTTTCTGAGATACAAAAAGGGTCTTTCCAGAGCTTTTTCCTTCTGTTAACTGGTTAAAATATTCAGGTAGGTTGGTAACTAATTACCATAAATATTTGTGATCAACATCAGTTAAGACCTGAAGTGTGACCTGATTTGTTTTATTAATATTGTGCGCATGGTGTCCGCTGTCACTAAAGGTAATCACCCACATGCATCACCCAACTAACCCATGTGCGGCAGCCGGTGGGACAGTGGGGGGGGGGGGGGGGGGGCGTTCCTGGGCCTGGGCAACCTGCCAACATTCACCATTGTTAAACCTGGATTGAAGGCTGTGACTCACTCCCACCATTGTCAAAGAGCAACAAATTACAATCATTTCACAAACTCCCAGTGGAAGCATTTCAACATGCTACACAACATTAACTGTTTGCTTCTTATTGGTGGCGTTGAAGCCCAGTACCTAATCATTAAATGTTTTTGGTCTCCCAAAGCAATGTCAACAGTGTCACTGCGTACAACAAAGTAGAAGTATTAGAACAATTTGTAAAATATCATGACATCAGCCTCTTAGTCTTATCTGAAACTAAGCTAGACACCAATGTACATCCTAGTTTATATAATATAAATCGCTTCCATCCACCAATGACAAGGCACAGAGATAGACAAGGTGGTGGTGTAGCCCTCTATTGTCACTCATATCTGCCAATTACTAGACTCACTGAACTTGAAATAAATGATGAAGAATGGATCTGGGCCAAAGTAAAGCTAGACAAAATAACTTTAATTATTTGCTGCATTTATTTACCACCAAATTTAAGTGCACCAAGACTTGATAGCTTTTTAGAAAACTTTGCTGAAAGTGTTAGTGCTGCTCATTGTCATAATCCTACCAACATATTATCTTAGGAGATTTCAATGCAGGCAATATCTACTTAAACAAAAAAATCAGTACAATCACAGTGGTGACATCTTTTGACAAGCTAAAAAATATAACAGATGCCTTAAAACTTCCAACAACTAATATGCGAACCCACCAGACCATCTGCAAATGTGGCAAATCTGCGTGACCTTTGTTTCATTCACAACCCAGACATCATTGTAGACAGTGGTATTTTGTCACCCTTTTCAAATCTTGACCATTTTCCAATATTTGTGTCTTTGAAAATGATCTTACCTCACACCCCTAAAACCTACAAGACAATATGGGAATATGACAAACTGGATGCTGACCGACTAACACAACTACTCATGAGTGTAAATTGGCAAAACTTAGTTGATAAGGACATCGATATAGCAACAGAAGAGTTTACATCCACACTTTTAAATGCAGCATTAAAGACAATCCCAACTAAGACTGTGACTATAAGACATAGAGACAACCCCTGGGTGACTGCTGACATAAAACAACAAATCAGAAAACGTGACCGACTTTTCAAACGAGCTAGGAACCTACAGACTGACTATGACTGGGAACGGTGGAGACAGCAGCGCAGCACAGTGACAAGCATGACAAAACAACTGAAAAACAATATATTCAGACCCAAGTAACTACTTTACTGGAAAACAAGCAAAATCTTCACAAATATCATCAAACATTGCGAAATATCACAGACAGAAGACAGGATCAAGTTGTACCACCACTTGCGACAACAGATGGGCAGACACTGACAGAAGACAAAGATAAAGCGACTCTCCTTAACCATTTCATTGCAGCGCAATCAAATCTCGATATCCCAGACACCCGAACCATCCCAACTCCACAAACAACACCCATCCCAACCCTCAGCTCAATAACTGTATCTAGCCAAGAGGTTTTAAAAGTTCTCAACTCACTAGATCCAAACAAATATACCGGCCCAGATCAGCTCCCAACCAAAATTATAAAACTTACAGCCATCATTATTGCTGACCCTTTGGCAAATATATTTAATAAATCGCTTCAAGATGGCATTCCCCACTCTTAGAAGCTCGCAAATATCAAACCCATTTTTAAAAACAAAGGATCTGCTTCAAATGTCTCAAATTACCGACCCTTAAGTCTCTTGTCATGTCTCTCAAAAGTCCTAGAAAAATAGTGTTTAAACGAATATATGAACATTTAACTAATCATCAGCTTCTAACTGAAAAGCAAAGTGGATATAGGCCAAATCACAGCACCCAGCTCCAATTAATGTTCCTCTCCCACAACCTATATAAGTCTCTTGACACAGGACAAGACTTCACTGCTATTTACCTCGACATATCTCGCTACTTCGACAAAATTTGGCATAGAGGACTTCTTCACAAGTGTTTACATGAATTTGGACTGACCGACAACCTTCTTAAATGGCTTACCTCCTACTTAACTGACAGAGTGAAAGACAAAGAGTGAAAATTGGCGACACCTTTTCAACTGTTCTTAAGACCAACGCAAGCTGTCCCCAAGGGTCTGTCCTTGGCCCCCTGTTAGCAATCCTTTACTTAAATGATCTATCAAGCCGAACTTCGAATAAAACTCTATTTTTTGCAGATGACACTTCGATGTATGCCCCTCATACACCAAGCAACATGGCCGCGGTTCAACAATCTCTACAAAAAGAGATAAATGAAATTGATAAGTACGGGCAAGAATGGATCATAACTTTAAATGCTACAAAAACAGTTCAACAAACTTTCAGTAATATAACCATATTAGCCTCACCAAAGCTAACTTTTGGCGGAGATCCCATACCCATACACACTAGCCACAAACACTTAGAGACTAATATTTTCAGAAGATTTGCGGTTCAAGGAACATGTTAATGAAATTATCAAAAAAGTAAACAGAAATTTGGGACCCTTGTACCCGATCGCCCCATATTTGCCAAGGGGTATCCTAGACCAAATATATACAACCTACATTAGACCCTATTTCGACAACTCTGACGTTATTTACGACGGACTCATCACGACCTATGACGCCATCCGACTAGAAAGACTCCAAAATAGGGCTGCTAGAATTATCACCGGAACTCTCTTTCGAACTTCATCAGAAAAACTAAAAGCAGAACTAGGATGGAGCTTCCTATCAGAACGCAGGAAACAGCACAAATTAAGCCTATACCACTCACTTGTTAACAACCTGACAATTCCAAATTATATTAGAGCGATCCTACCGGCAAGAAGAATAAACACCACAAACAGATCATTAAGAAATGCTACAACCATGACGGAACCAACCAATCGTACTACCAAATATCACAACTCTTACATTCCAGCAACAACACGACTTTGGAACCACCTAAACAACGAAATCAGATCAATACTCACGACCAAATCTTTCAAAAGGGAGGTAGCAAAACAATCAACTCCAGACAAACCACCCTTATGTTAGTCCCTTGGGTCAAAAACTGGGAATTGCCTGCTCACGCGGCTAAGAGTCGAAATGTCGAAATTAAACGCCCATACATTCAACATTTAAAAAAAAAATTGACTCCACACTGCCAATGTGGACTGTTATTGTGGATGGATGCCAACCCGAAAATGTTAGACATTATTTTTTGCATTGCCCATCATACAACACGTCAATGGATATGCGTGTTGTGTGATGCTCTTTGGCTCAATAACACACATCATACACGTTAATTTCGCCACACAACCAGATGAGGAAAAACTTGCTGTAATGCTACATGGCACAACTCTCGATGGTGAAATGATTTACGCAGTCACGAAAAGTGTTCAAAATGATATATTATCTACCAAACGTTTTGCATAATTTGTGTATCTAACACCAGCTGGGAGCCCGGACCCGGTGATGCCCCCGGCACGGCTGCCGGCTGCTGCAGATCTCCAAATAACTAGTTGGGTGAGTGCTTACCATTGTGTTACCCGGGCGGCGGTTGATCGGGATTAATACCGAAGCGAGAGGCGCCGATAAATAAGTGCCAGAGCACTTCTGCGCCAATTACAGGTAATTGTCTGTATTTCTTGTGTATTCCTATTTCAATAAAATTAGTTGTGTGTATGTGTGTGCGTGCGCGCGCACGTGCAGAGGCATCCCACTCCTGACTTGAGGAAAAGTGGCGGCTGAGTGGGCCCTAAGCACACGCCAAATTTGAACGCAATCGGCTCAGCCGTTCCTGATATATATAATTGGGGTGTGCACCCTAACCCCGACTTGTGGGAAGGCGGCGGCTGAGAGGTCCCTAACCACACACCAAATTTGCACACAATCTGCCCAGCCGTTGCGGAGTTTTTGCGAGAAAACACCTTTCAACACCCCTCACGCGGCACGTGCCACGCGAAGTGGTAGTCACCCACGTGAGTCGGCACTGGTCTCAGACAGGGTAAATTGGATGGGGCTGCTCAGTGAAGAAGCCCGCTTGTCAATCGGACGTGCGGTTGCAGAGATATTAGCTTCTGAAAAGCGTCGCCACGGCCCGGGCCGGGCAGCTCATATTCATAGTTTTCCTTACACCACGGAAGGACGAGCCGCTCGTAACCAGTAAGGCGCCATAGTTGGCGATGAACGAGCGAGCGCGAAGGAAATGTGTGGCGAATTTAAACTCGATCGGGCAAGTAGTTTCTGAGATACAAAGAAGGGTGCACGTGCCCACGTGCACAGGTACCCCCGACTTGTGTGACCCCGACTTGTGTGAAAGTGGCCGCTGAGATGTCCCTAACCGCACACCAAATTTGAACACAATCGGCTCAGCCGTTCCTGAGATATATAATAGGGGTGTGCACGTGCGCACGTGCAGAGGCACCCCACCCCTGACTTGTGGGAAGGCGGCGGTTGAGAGGTCCCTAACCACACACACCAAATTTGCACACAATCGGCCCAGCCGTTGCAGAGTTTTTGCGATAAAACACTTTCCAACACCCCTCACGCGGCACGCGCCACGCGCAGTGGTGTCACCCATGTAAGTCGACACTGGTCTCAAACAGGGTAGGGTGGATGGGGCTACTCAGCAAAGAAGTCCGGTTGTCAAACGGACTTACAGTTGCAGAGATATAAGCTTCTCAAAAGCGTCGCCACGGGTTGGGTTGGGCCGGGCCGCTCATATTCAGATTGTTCCCATATACCACGAAAAAACGTGCGCTTCGCGCTCGCTCGTAATAATGTAAAATGCCTGCAAGCACATTTGCACGTCCCAGTGCACAGAATAAATCCCGACGATGATAATGATGATGTGGGGCTTCCGGGCGCCGCAACTGCTGCTGTTATTTGGCGCGAGGATACACCTTTAATTTGTCCTTAGCCAGAGGACCGGGTGCCATCTTCTCACGGTTGTTACATCCAAACACTTGCACGTCCTAGGCACCATACACGAGTGGCCCATGTGTCGTTGTTTTGTCTCTCTTACGCTCTCCGTCTTGACCATTTGACCGATGGTGATGATTTCGGCTTAGGGGAGCAGCAACTGCTTGACCAGTCAACCGAAAACCGAAAAGGGGAATTGTCAACTCGGTATTTTAATTGTGGGCCCAAAATGGCCAGCGTGGCTGACGCGCCGAAAACTCCAAAAACACCGCCACCACGGTATTTAAATGCGCCCTCGCAAATAGGAGCCGAAATCTTGGCGGGGTGGAATCGGCTTCCTCTTTCGCGCGTAGTTCTCAAAGGCACTTCGGGACGCTTGCTAGTAAACTATTTAAATATGGACTGCGCACGGCAACAGGCTTATTTCCACACACCATCAACACCGCTGTTAAAGCGTAACCACCAGTGTTGCTGAAATACAGTTATACCGCGGGCAGAGGCACCATGGAGTACCAGCACAGGATACAAACCACCATAGCCTTCCGCCGATATGCCACCTCAGTCTCCGTCCAAAGTGTCCTAACACGCGCTCTAGACTGCAGGGGGGTAAAAGTGCTTTGAGTGGCCCCGACCAAAAGTGACACAAGCAAATGACCCCAGCTCAGCTGGGGTATTTTTTTACTTCACATGAATACCCTGACACCTGGTTGCATGCTCACACCATCCCTATTTTAAAACCAAAAACAGATCAAACGCCCAATGAAAGCTACAGGCCAATATCACTGACCAGCTGTTACCACAAAATATGTGAGTGAATGATTACAGAAGACTGCTATATTTTATAAAATCAATTAACATCAAACAACCATTCAGGCTTCTTGCCAGAACGAAGCACAACTGACAACCTGGCAAAAATTGCCCCCTACTGGAGTGAATCCTGGGTACGCTACCACGGGTGGAGTGGAGTTTCCTATTCAAATGGTGGGGCCACTGCCCCACCAATCTTGTGATTTACCCCACCAACTTTTGTCAGATTTCAAGGTTTCCTGGCGTTAAAATAGCAATGTTTCACCTCAACCATGCAAAACAACCAGCCAATATGACATTTTGCCACACCAACTTTTCATCTGAAAAGCTCCACCCATGTACGCTACTGGACGTAACCTTTACAGAAATTACGGTCGCAGGGACCCACGTTTAGAATGCTCCGCTCGCATTCGCTCGCTGCGCTGCGGAACCTACCCGGGACCCCCAGACCATCTCGTAGACAGTCAAAGATAACCCACTTTTCAGTATGTCGTAATATTACCGTCTGCTGACTACTCTTCTTATATTAGGGACCTCAAGAACACCATAAACTGGAGAGGTGAATTACTGAACTAATACCAACTAATAACCATTATCTCTGCAACCAAATTTGTCAAGTAAAACGCCCAGGGCACTTCAACTTGTGTCCTTCAACTTGACACAAAATGTCCGTCAACAGGCTTAATGCAAGGGTCAGTACCTAATCAGCCAATCCTCTTTACTTTAGCATTAGACCCTGCCTTACACTTCATTCCATCACCTACAACAAAAAATCAAATCTACACTGACGACATCTCAATCTGGACATCCCACAAACACCATAGCATGAACAACGCCTTAGCAATTTTACAAACATCTCTAAAAAAATATATCTCAGTTACATCAACTCACCTCGTTAACTAGCCTTACACATCACATCAACTCACCTTACTTAGGCTACCTCACCAGACCCTACAACATGGAAGGGTCTGGGGTTAGGGAACTTGAACTTCCAAATCAACATTGCAAAACTAGAACCACTAACCTTCACATCTCACCAGAAAAATAAAAATGCATATTATGCATATTATAACATCTACGAAACACTGCACCCTTTAACACTCCAAAACAAATATCTTCTCTGGAATTGGAATAGGCCAGGTGGTTATCCTGCGTGCAGTCGCCATATGCTCAATTGGCTGGGGCGTGACGTCATACGTCCACAAGATTTTGGCGCACCGACATTTGTGGCGCGGCTTATATATGGCCTTTTAACATTAGCATAGGAGTAAGATACGCTGTCAAAATAGGAGTGACTTAGGAGCGAAATGTTATTTAGATAAGTTAGAGACCTTGAATCGTTATTTATTTCAGTGCACGTTGTCTGTAAATCGTCTCGGTAGAATTGTCTATAGTCTTTCAAAAATTGTGAATTATTATGGATTTGTATAGGGACAAGGGATTCTACGTCCAGATGACGTCACCATCCCTGAGTCGGATTCGGTGAAATCGCCGGATGACTCTACCTTCTTATAGGGCCTTGTCTCAACGTCTCAACCATACACCATGCGCCATAAACGACACAATTGCGCTGGATGCACGGTATAACTGCTGGATGTTCATGCTGAATGAACCGGATTTTCTACCATTTATAGTATAACTCTCAAAGTCCCAAGGCAGTGAAATCCACTGTCCTGACAGTCTGACGGTAGACTCACTCCATTGGAAATGCACAAGTACCCCGGTCTCGGGCCCGGGGCCGGGTACAAAATCAACTGTCGACTAGATACTGGGATATTTTTTTTTTCCGTCGGAAATATGCGTGAAACTAAATTATTGGCAATCAAGAGCTGAAACGCAGCTAATCAAAAAATGTAAATGTACATACATACTGACGTGATGAATATGATGATTAAGGGAATAATACATCTGAAGTGGTTTTAACGATCAGTATTTTTAAGGACATGATCGCTTCGTAAATTGTCCCGGGAATAACATAGGGAATAATTTGTACTGGCATTTTGGCCCTAGAGTACTTCATGGGAAGGAACATTTTGTCCCAAACCTTATCCATAAAGACAGAACACTTTACCACCCCTGCGGCCTGGAAGGCCTCGGATAATTACACGCCCTAGAGGGGGGGATTTCGCCCCCCCCCCCCCCCCACACTATGATCTCGAAAATCACGCAACGTAGCGACACGCGGAAAACGGCGTTAGATAGCTCGAGACAAGCCCTATCAAAAGTGTATCGGTATTTTTTAGGTCAGGTCAAAATTGAGGTCACCAGAGGCCATCAAAGCTCAGATTTTCCTGTTTTAGGACTTCGTTTCGAACACCCAAAAATATCTCGGGAACTGTAATAGCGAGCAACAAATGGAAAAAAAACAATAGAAAGCTCTTGCATAATGCAATCGCCATTGGTGTCTTCAGATTTGAGCTTAAGTCAATAGTTTAGGCTCCAGGTCATCAAATGTCAAAAAGGTTATTTTTTGGCAAAACTGTTTTTCGCAAATAACTTTTTACATAATAAAGATAAAGCAATACGTTTGACGCCATCGTGTTTGTCTCATCAAGACACTTCGAATTATATTCATGTTGACCAGGTTAGCTCAACTGAGAAATTTGACCTCAGGTCAAGGTCAAGTGGTGACCCAAGTAGGTCATGTTGCACATTGGTAGACGTGCCTCGACGAGACAAACACATTGGTACTGTTTTCACTTCTCTATCTTCATTATGTCGATAGTTATTGGGGGAAACAGTGTTGGCGGTCACGAAATTGACCCGCCCTTAGGTCACCGATATTACAAATCCGAGATATACAAATTGTAGGTATCTATGACCTTATGAAGTCCTGCAAGTTTGAAACCGATCGGCCTAAAACTGGCTGCGGTACTACTGCAAACGTTTTGGAGGTGAGGTCATCACGTGACCTGGTCTGGTGACCTGACCTGAGATGACCCGAGGTCAAGAATTTTACATAATGTGGGTAGTTAATTTCTGAACAGGTATGAAAAACGGCGGCGCCCAGCGCCGCCGTTTTTGCGCTATCCTCGAAAAACCGTAGGGGTGGGCGGATATCGCCCCCCTCCAGGGCGCGTGTTAACCCACCATTGACTGGGGGGGGCGTTTAACGCCCCCCCCCCCCCCTAATGAATTTTCGTAATTGATAAAAAACCAATAGCGTAAAAACGTTGAAACTTCGGGTACCTTCTTCTAAATCACGTTTACGTATTCTGTGAAAAAATAAAGCAATTTCGTCGAAACATTTCGAGTTATATCGAATTTAGTGACGTCACTACACACGACTTTTACACCAAAATCAGCTAAAATGTAACAGACCGTACCAATGCCATATTTTGAGCAAAATGCAATCCAAAAACGTCAAAAGATAGCAAATAAGGGCTACAACATGGCTATCTCGGAATTGTGAAAATTTTGGTTTTTCACACCCAAAAATTATAAAACGTTATTTTTTTTGGGGGGGGATGCCCACAAAATCAAACTTTTCAAAGATATTCAAAAAGCCGGAATATATGTCAGAGAACCACATATGGGAAACTACCATACCAAATTTCATGACATAATTTTTGACTGACTTATGGCATCTAAAGTATGGGTAACAACTCATGACGTCATATTTTTTTTAAAAAAAATGCGTTTTTTTACTTGTATTGACCAGATGCAGACAAATAAATGGCACCACTGTATTTCTGAGACAAAACTGTTCTAGAAACATGCATTTTGTATTTAGATCTTTCAATTAAAATTGTTGGCCTTCAGTGACCTGAACTTGACCTGAACTTGATATTAACTTCACATATATTAAGTCAGGTGGTAAAATGACTATCACTATCGCATTCTACGTGGAAAATAACTCATAAAACATGTGTTGCATGACTTTCGTAGATATTTTGAGCATAGTGACCTTTTGTGACCTGCCCTTGACCTTGGCCAACAATCTCACTTTAGCTCATGCGGGATGTGTATCATACCTTTGGCAGCACTTTGGGTTATCATGGTCGTAATCGAAGGCTTTGGATGGAACGTATGGCCCATAAATTCAAATACGTCGATTTTGACCTTTGACCTGACCGTGAGCTGATATTTGACCTCACTTTGACATTTTTAAGTATGCTTTAAGTATGCTTTTTTAAGTACGTCTCGCTGCGATCATTGGTTCGGAAGATGACCAGGGGGCCGCCGCCGCCGCTGCCCGCCCGCCCCCAGTCAATGGCGTTCTGCTGAGACCCCAGTCAATGCCGGGTTAACGTGGCTAAGGTCAATATTCTGAACTGACGCTGATTCACCATGACCGGAATACTGTTCCGGGATGATGTTGCAAAAGGGACATAGAGTAGTATTCATCGCACGCAGATGGCACCATATACATTGTTACGCGCATGCTACAAACTGCATCACTATCCTGCGCCGTGGTATATATTATATATTATATATATATATATATATATATATATATATATATATATATATATATATATATATATATATATATATATATATATCTATATATCTGTATATCTGTATATCTGTATATCTGTATATCTGTATATCTGTATATCTGTATATCTGTATATCTGTATATCTGTATATCTGTATATCTGTATATCTGTATATCTGTATATCTGTATATCTGTATATCTGTATATCTGTATATCTGTATATCTGTATATCTGTATATCTGTATATCTGTATATCTGTATATCTGTATATCTGTATATCTGTATATCTGTATATCTGTATATCTGTATATCTGTATATCTGTATATCTGTATATCTGTATATCTGTATATCTGTATATCTGTATATCTGTATATCTGTATATCTGTATATCTGTATATCTGTATATCTGTATATCTGTATATCTGTATATCTGTATATCTGTATATCTGTATATCTGTATATCTGTATATCTGTATATCTGTATATCTGTATATCTGTATATCTGTATATCTGTATATCTGTATATCTGTATATCTGTATATCTGTATATCTGTATATCTGTATATCTGTATATCTGTATATCTGTATATCTGTATATCTGTATATCTGTATATCTGTATATCTGTATATCTGTATATCTGTATATCTGTATATCTGTATATCTGTATATCTGTATATCTGTATATCTGTATATCTGTATATCTGTATATCTGTATATCTGTATATCTGTATATCTGTATATCTGTATATCTGTATATCTGTATATCTGTATATCTGTATATCTGTATATCTGTATATCTGTATATCTGTATATCTGTATATCTGTATATCTGTATATCTGTATATCTGTATATCTGTATATCTGTATATCTGTATATCTGTATATCTGTATATCTGTATATCTGTATATCTGTATATCTGTATATCTGTATATCTGTATATCTGTATATCTGTATATCTGTATATCTGTATATCTGTATATCTGTATATCTGTATATCTGTATATCTGTATATCTGTATATCTGTATATCTGTATATCTGTATATCTGTATATCTGTATATCTGTATATCTGTATATCTGTATATCTGTATATCTGTATATCTGTATATCTGTATATCTGTATATCTGTATATCTGTATATCTGTATATCTGTATATCTGTATATCTGTATATCTGTATATCTGTATATCTGTATATCTGTATATCTGTATATCTGTATATCTGTATATCTGTATATCTGTATATCTGTATATCTGTATATCTGTATATCTGTATATCTGTATATCTGTATATCTGTATATCTGTATATCTGTATATCTGTATATCTGTATATCTGTATATCTGTATATCTGTATATCTGTATATCTGTATATCTGTATATCTGTATATCTGTATATCTGTATATCTGTATATCTGTATATCTGTATATCTGTATATCTGTATATCTGTATATCTGTATATCTGTATATCTGTATATCTGTATATCTGTATATCTGTATATCTGTATATCTGTATATCTGTATATCTGTATATCTGTATATCTGTATATCTGTATATCTGTATATCTGTATATCTGTATATCTGTATATCTGTATATCTGTATATCTGTATATCTGTATATCTGTATATCTGTATATCTGTATATCTGTATATCTGTATATCTGTATATCTGTATATCTGTATATCTGTATATCTGTATATCTGTATATCTGTATATCTGTATATCTGTATATCTGTATATCTGTATATCTGTATATCTGTATATCTGTATATCTGTATATCTGTATATCTGTATATCTGTATATCTGTATATCTGTATATCTGTATATCTGTATATCTGTATATCTGTATATCTGTATATCTGTATATCTGTATATCTGTATATCTGTATATCTGTATATCTGTATATCTGTATATCTGTATATCTGTATATCTGTATATCTGTATATCTGTATATCTGTATATCTGTATATCTGTATATCTGTATATCTGTATATCTGTATATCTGTATATCTGTATATCTGTATATCTGTATATCTGTATATCTGTATATCTGTATATCTGTATATCTGTATATCTGTATATCTGTATATCTGTATATCTGTATATCTGTATATCTGTATATCTGTATATCTGTATATCTGTATATCTGTATATCTGTATATCTGTATATCTGTATATCTGTATATCTGTATATCTGTATATCTGTATATCTGTATATCTGTATATCTGTATATCTGTATATCTGTATATCTGTATATCTGTATATCTGTATATCTGTATATCTGTATATCTGTATATCTGTATATCTGTATATCTGTATATCTGTATATCTGTATATCTGTATATCTGTATATCTGTATATCTGTATATCTGTATATCTGTATATCTGTATATCTGTATATCTGTATATCTGTATATCTGTATATCTGTATATCTGTATATCTGTATATCTGTATATCTGTATATCTGTATATCTGTATATCTGTATATCTGTATATCTGTATATCTGTATATCTGTATATCTGTATATCTGTATATCTGTATATCTGTATATCTGTATATCTGTATATCTGTATATCTGTATATCTGTATATCTGTATATCTGTATATCTGTATATCTGTATATCTGTATATCTGTATATCTGTATATCTGTATATCTGTATATCTGTATATCTGTATATCTGTATATCTGTATATCTGTATATCTGTATATCTGTATATCTGTATATCTGTATATCTGTATATCTGTATATCTGTATATCTGTATATCTGTATATCTGTATATCTGTATATCTGTATATCTGTATATCTGTATATCTGTATATCTGTATATCTGTATATCTGTATATCTGTATATCTGTATATCTGTATATCTGTATATCTGTATATCTGTATATCTGTATATCTGTATATCTGTATATCTGTATATCTGTATATCTGTATATCTGTATATCTGTATATCTGTATATCTGTATATCTGTATATCTGTATATCTGTATATCTGTATATCTGTATATCTGTATATCTGTATATCTGTATATCTGTATATCTGTATATCTGTATATCTGTATATCTGTATATCTGTATATCTGTATATCTGTATATCTGTATATCTGTATATCTGTATATCTGTATATCTGTATATCTGTATATCTGTATATCTGTATATCTGTATATCTGTATATCTGTATATCTGTATATCTGTATATCTGTATATCTGTATATCTGTATATCTGTATATCTGTATATCTGTATATCTGTATATCTGTATATCTGTATATCTGTATATCTGTATATCTGTATATCTGTATATCTGTATATCTGTATATCTGTATATCTGTATATCTGTATATCTGTATATCTGTATATCTGTATATCTGTATATCTGTATATCTGTATATCTGTATATCTGTATATCTGTATATCTGTATATCTGTATATCTGTATATCTGTATATCTGTATATCTGTATATCTGTATATCTGTATATCTGTATATCTGTATATCTGTATATCTGTATATCTGTATATCTGTATATCTGTATATCTGTATATCTGTATATCTGTATATCTGTATATCTGTATATCTGTATATCTGTATATCTGTATATCTGTATATCTGTATATCTGTATATCTGTATATCTGTATATCTGTATATCTGTATATCTGTATATCTGTATATCTGTATATCTGTATATCTGTATATCTGTATATCTGTATATCTGTATATCTGTATATCTGTATATCTGTATATCTGTATATCTGTATATCTGTATATCTGTATATCTGTATATCTGTATATCTGTATATCTGTATATCTGTATATCTGTATATCTGTATATCTGTATATCTGTATATCTGTATATCTGTATATCTGTATATCTGTATATCTGTATATCTGTATATCTGTATATCTGTATATCTGTATATCTGTATATCTGTATATCTGTATATCTGTATATCTGTATATCTGTATATCTGTATATCTGTATATCTGTATATCTGTATATCTGTATATCTGTATATCTGTATATCTGTATATCTGTATATCTGTATATCTGTATATCTGTATATCTGTATATCTGTATATCTGTATATCTGTATATCTGTATATCTGTATATCTGTATATCTGTATATCTGTATATCTGTATATCTGTATATCTGTATATCTGTATATCTGTATATCTGTATATCTGTATATCTGTATATCTGTATATCTGTATATCTGTATATCTGTATATCTGTATATCTGTATATCTGTATATCTGTATATCTGTATATCTGTATATCTGTATATCTGTATATCTGTATATCTGTATATCTGTATATCTGTATATCTGTATATCTGTATATCTGTATATCTGTATATCTGTATATCTGTATATCTGTATATCTGTATATCTGTATATCTGTATATCTGTATATCTGTATATCTGTATATCTGTATATCTGTATATCTGTATATCTGTATATCTGTATATCTGTATATCTGTATATCTGTATATCTGTATATCTGTATATCTGTATATCTGTATATCTGTATATCTGTATATCTGTATATCTGTATATCTGTATATCTGTATATCTGTATATCTGTATATCTGTATATCTGTATATCTGTATATCTGTATATCTGTATATCTGTATATCTGTATATCTGTATATCTGTATATCTGTATATCTGTATATCTGTATATCTGTATATCTGTATATCTGTATATCTGTATATCTGTATATCTGTATATCTGTATATCTGTATATCTGTATA